>JAQIWH010006684.1:0-12482 GCA_034695005.1 Cryptops parisi
AAATAAAGTCTGAGGGCCAAATGACATAGCTGTAAAAGCCAGTCGGTGCCCTCGTTAAAACCCCAAGTACCTACCTCTGTGCCAGCTAATTTGGGATAGAGTATAGTGATGTTCTTCTCAATAGGTGAGGCGATCACAAGAGCATTTTATATTGTTATTATAAGATTATACTGTATTCAACTGTGCCATTTTGTTTGGACCACACTAGTATCAAAATTTTTCCAGTCGATTTTTTTGCCGATGTTGCTGGTCGCGTCATTTCTCAGATAAAAAGTTCACTAAATTTTTAAACCTTGAAATATTGATTTGTTTTCCATTAGAAGAAACTAAATGATACATAACTAGTGATTTACTAAGAAACTTGTCGTAGGAGGAGTGTAATAAATCTACATTTGAAAAACATGTTGTAACATATATTTTTTTTTAACATAGAACTATTTTCATGATTATAATTTCACCGTAAACCTTATATGCAAAGACTTAATGTCGACCAATAACTTAAATATTTAAAATGTCAAAAAGGTTTTTACATTTAAATGACCAAAAGCCCTTTTTGTATGACAATAGCTAATAAAAAAATTAGCGTAATGGAACGGTATTTACATTTCATTTAATTTAATTCACATTCACCTTAAAAATTGCATTGACCTGTTTTCTTCAAATGAATAATTTAAAATGTTTGCTTAGCTAATAGCAGTTTTTGATGCGCCATTCAGTCACGATTGATTACAACGTTAGTTGGGGATTTTAGTGATGCATCGTTATTATTTGTTGTCTTTCATCATTCGTTTCGGAATATTTTCTTCACTGCATGAAACTCGTACTGGTTACTCGCACTCGCGTACTCGTTACTCGTACTAGTTACTCGTACTCGCACTGCGTGAAACTCGCTCGTGGTTAAAATCTAAAGTCTAAATTGAAGTCTAAAAATCACAATTTTATTTGAAAACATGGTAGATTATTTGGCTAGAAGAATTAAGCGGTTTGTGAAGGAAGAGAGAAATCGACAGAAAATCCTGATAAATGGTCTAAATGTCATTCCTGGTTTGAAGGATGTTGTGTTTGAAACGAGTACCAAAATCAAGTGGAGTTTAGGCTTCGTGTTTCTTGTATGTAACCTATTCTGTTTGGTTCAAATTATAAACAGCATCCGAGAATATGCAGCGTGTCCTATCAAGACTTTGGTAACTTTTGTTGATCGACCTGCTATTACATATCCGTCTTTCATACTGTGCTCGAGTGAAACCAAACAGATAGTTGACTTGACAGGGGCAGGTGACATGTTAACTGCAAACAAAGTACTGAGCCTTATTAAAGCAGATTTAAAACTATCTACCAATGACATATGGAATCTAACGAGTACGGTCCCTAACATCTTGAGTGCAAGCGTGTATCATGTGAGTAAACGCAATTTTTGTGAAATGTTTATTTTTTTAAACAGTAGAAATAGATACATGCTACAGTATATTGCACCCGTGGTTCGATTTTATAGCAAAAATGTTCTTATCAATCAATACAAATCCATTCTAATTAACATGAAAACCAATTTCATCAGTATTGAGAGCCTGCTCTTGGTGAACTAAATTCTAAATCATGATTTGAATTAATTCACAAAACCTAAATACTAGTTACTAGTCCTAGTTACTTAATACTTTACCTAAAAAAAAACAACTTACAAATGTTTTTTAAAAATTTTAATTGATGACATTAATACAAAAAATCTTTTATTGACTGGGTAACTTATTTAAGCAACTATAACTTCAACGTTTCTCCTTTCTCCCAGATGCTTTTTTCAAGGAAAAAAATGCAAAGAAAAAGAACAGAAAGTGGTAGTAAGAAATAAACCCCTAAAGATAGGCACGTGGATGACTGCTTATGAAGTTTTTCTCCACCGAGAATACATTTAACAAAAAAAGTTTGCCCTAGTTACTCATGAACGGCCTTTTATAGGTAAAACTGTGCCATACCATAAAGTGCCTTACTTTATGGTGCTGCGCTTTGTGAGATTTTAAACTATATTTTTATTATCACATACGGCAGAGGAGGGCTTTAACTCATTGTAACGTGATTTAATATACCACATATAAGTGATATAAACCACATAAGGAAATTTACTAATTTGAACATGTTGCTATAAATATAAAGAACATGTTGCTATAGAATTAAGCTACATAATAAGCTTCATAAAACATATTGCATTGTATTCTTTCATTTATTAATTTAAATTTCAACTTTTATGTTTTAAAAAAGAACGAGAAAGCTCGAGCAGACCTGGTTTCATTTTCAGCAGAGAATACGCCATTGGGGAATTGTTCTCGGTTTCAGTGTGAGTATTACTAGTCGTCAAACTCATTGAGAGATTGATGTTCTTGGAATTTGAGACAGTTTTGATTTAGGTGTATTTTTAATTTGGTTTCTGAATGGTACCTTGTTACAGTGCTGGAAAACAAACTGCAACTATTACAACAATGTCAATAAAAACCTTAAAAACAAAACAATAAAATCCTTAATTATTAATTCGGATATATAGCTGTTCGATTTAAGGTGATGTTCATCGCCTGTTGAATAAATATATATGGTAACTTCCATTTTGAATTTCAACTTGTGGTCAAAAAGTCCATTGTTATAGTTATAAGTTTTTTTTCCAGGCACATATAAAACGTTGAGACTAGGAAGTCCCTGTATAAATATAAATTCGTTGTGAGCATAGGCAACATTGGACAAATTTTGTAACTTAATCCTTGTCGGTTCATTTTGGACTGACCACTGCTCTGGCCACTGCAAGGTAGTTAATTAAGTCGGGAAAAGCCAATGAAGCCGAATTCCACAGTACATTGAATGGTTGTCTTATAAAAAGCATTTGCAATTTCGTGGAATATTTTGCAGTCTCTTTACCATCAAATTTAAAGAAAATGGATGAATTATACGTGAATTTACAATTTTTTCACCACTTTGAATCCCAACATATGATTCTGGTATGTTTAACGGCAAATTTAATCTGTTTTATTTTGTGAGGTTACTGAATGATTAGAAATTTTGCAAACAAAATTAAACTCCCATTGGTTTGCATTTTATTATAGGGCACTATTCAGGTTATAGATGAAGATCCCAGCATACGAAGTATCATGACCATTCCTCCTGGAACCAGCTACTACCTGCCATTAATGTTTAAGCAGGCAAGTTTGGTGATTTTCAGAAACACGACACCTTAGCATTTTGCTGTGGTTAATTACCATGCCATTTACCGTTCAATCATATGCACAGCTTTCATGCATCTGAACAAGGTGATATATTATCAGTCAATAATAGTTACTAAACCTTAATAGCCTTAAAACTAATATACTTTCTGTTTTTAATCCGGCCTCCTGCGACAATCATCCTATTCAAGTCCTGGGTTGCTGTTTCGATCCTTCTCTTAAATTTTCTTTTCACATCGAAAAATTAGTTTTTAAAATTAAACAAGTATGTATACATAGCCAAATACAAACATATACCTACGTAGAGCGACCTATTTTGTCGAATGTGCCAGAATAACGTTGCATGTCCATGTTAAACATGCATGTTAAACATTCTACCATCTGGCACTAACTATTTCTTCCATTTATAACAAACAAAATTATTTTTAACCAAAACATATAAACATTGTTTCAACAATGGTCACCCTAACATATGATGTAATTTGTATCGCCAAAATGTAAACATTCACTTTATTAAAGGTTTATGGCTTTGATTGGAAGTGATACTAAACGACTTTTCACGGATGAAATGTTTGTTTAAATATTTCTTTAATTCCAGTTTGAATTCATCAACAGGCATCAATCTCCATGCGTGAGCGAAAAAGAAAGAATTGGATGTGAAAGAGCTTGCGCATTAAAAATCATGAAACGATTGCTACATTGCCGGTTAGTTGCATGTGTGTCATATGTATGGGGATATTACTCACAACTATGCAATGCAATATTGCATGGTTAGTGAAATAACCACGTTGAACGGTGTTTGTTTCTTTTTGTTCCTGGTAACTTGTGTTTTCTTAAAAGGTTTCTGACTCTTCGTGATCCCTCACCCTTATATACTCGCATGCCTTCAAGGAACGTTGTTTCAGCATTAAATTATGTCTGAGTCAGTGTACAATATGTCAGGCTCAGTATACGCATTTGCTTATATAGTGGAAAAAACCGACCACATCGCGTTGTTATATTGCGAAACGGTCACAACCCAAATTCACGTTGCAGTTAGAAAAAAGATAACAACGCTTTGTGACAAAATGAAAACGCTTGATGTTCTCCATGCTTTTTTCATCAAAAAATAATTTAAAAAATTTAAAAATCGACTTCAAACATTGCAAGTATAAATTAATTTTATTTTCAATACAATTAATTATGGCACAAGTTATACTACCAACTGAAGGTTTGCTAGTGTGTGTTTATCTATTGACAGCACTAGCTAGGTCCATACGTGAGGCACAGTGTTTCTATAATAAACCCAGTATTGAATTTTGTAACATACAACGTTATTCCGGGCAAGCTTTAAATAAGTTTTGATGTTTCTTACTGTTATGAAATCATATTGATATGAATTTTTAAGAGGTGTACGTTTGAAGTCGACGCTACACATCTCATTTACGTTGCATTTGTATGTGTTGCGCCAACTTCAAACGTACACCTCTTAAAAACTCACAATTTTAAGTAACATTAAAACTCATTTGTACTTGGACGTGTGTAGTAATTAATTGCATTGGAAATAAAATTAAATTTGTAGGCTACCTTTCTGCGCAATTTTTGAAGTCGCGTTTTAATTCCTTACTTTTTTTTATCAATGCTGTATTAAAAAATTGTCTTATTGACCACATAACATCCAATAGGCTTACAGTTAAATACCTGCCTACAGTCAGGTGGGAACGCAAAATTTGAGGCGTTTCTGAGTAATTGGTGTTTTGTTTCGAATATGGCGTTCTATGGCGTTATTCTCAATTGCCACAGGCGTTCCAATATTTCAAGCAACCACCGCAATAGAATGTCTATTTCAACGCCGTTATTTTCGTCTTATTTGGTCCATGATTTCACGAGAAATAGGTGAACATGAAACAAAAGTTATGTCTCAATTAGAAAATAGAGGGAACTTGCAGAAGCCCATATTATTGTTTACTTTACATAATAATAATAATAATAATAATAACACTCTTCTTGTGCTATAGCACTAGCTAACTTCCAATAGTAGTAGATGCAAAGAAAATGAGTTGTAAATTAATAAAATACTTTTCTTTTTCGTTTAATAGGCTTCCGTTCATACCAAAAGAAGTTTCCAGCACAATGTGTGAAATTGGTAACATGACTAAAAACGATGCACTCGATCTTTATTCAAAGAGTATTGAAGCTTATTGGATTATTCCAAGCCAGACGGATTGTGGATGTTACAAATCATGTAAACAAAATCCACATTCAGCTGGCAGTGGAATTGATCAACCTAATAACATCACAAGCGTATTTCTGAATATCTCAAACGAACAGTTTATATTTTTTCAAGAATATTATAGATATGGCCTGATATCATTCTTATCCGATATTGGCGGAAATTTAGGTTTGTTTTTGGGACTGTCCATACCAGCCATCGCCGAGCTTGTGTTTTTTGCATTAAGATATCACGAACACTATAAAACACTTCAGTATCGCAAGAAAGATCCCACTTATCAAAAGGTCGTTCGATGTATGGATGAGTTTATTTTGCAAAAAGAAATAGAGTTATTAACCAGTATTGTCAGAGAATCAAATAAAACTTCTTCAGCATGGATAATGAAATTTTTAATCTCGCTCTGCTGCAGCATTGGGTGTATTATGCTGCTGTTTATAAGAAGCCAAAGATTTATGATGACTGGAAAAAGTTTCACAGTAGATGCATCAACTTCTACAGTTGTCGATTTTCCTGAGCTGATAATATGCCATGAAAATATGTTTTGTGAAACTATGAAAAAAAAAGTGAACAAAACAAATTCATGCGATGTCGATTTTTATCAACTGATGCCAACGTACAATGCTAATGATGCATGGAGGAAATGCTCAAACATAAAGCAGCTACAGTCAAGTGATAGCAGTCTAATGAAGGTATTACTGCTTTTCAAATATTATTGTCTCGTATTCCTATCACTTGCATGTTATATAGTAAGCAAAATTAGCATTGGTGTTTACTATTCGAAAGGATCCTTAAATTGTAGCTAAATTTTAAGTTATAATTTTTTCTGTTTGTTTTTGTTTTTGTTAATATTGTTGCACTTTTATCCTTGGATGCAGCTAATAAATCAATCAATCAATTAAATTATTTTGTTTTCATAAAACATCCAGCATTTGTGAAATAAGATTTAATGACTTTTTAACGACTTCCATGTTTTTCAAAATTTGTTCAGCAACACTATATTGAAGGGCTTGCCAATTTTTGCCGATCGGTGGTGTCACTTTTTCTTGGAATAGCTGCTTGATAGTGTGAGACTACTTTAGCCTACTTTCTTATACAAGCTGTATGCCAGTCAAAAATGACGGGAGAAAATAGATTCAATTTATAAACATAATTCATTAATTTAACTCATGGTTAGAGTCTTTTAGTGTTTTATGTTTATCTCATTTCATTAGTTACTGTATGTTTATGCTGGTATGGTATCAAATTTCTTATGTAATGGTTACGTTTGTTTTGCTTTTAGTTGTTGTCATGGAAATATTCTGGCACGGAAAGAGGCACAGAGACAGAGACACTTGCTTTTTATATTATTTAATATTTTTTTTATTATCTACCTACCTTTGTTATTATACTTTTTTTTGTGTTACTTACGTGTAATGTATGAAAAATGGAACTGTTGAAAATAACTTTAACACCTTAAAAGTTTAAGCTGTCCGGTTACTGCACCGAGCCCTCAATTACACTTGCAATACTGAAATATGCGAGCATTTAGCTTATTTCCACATATTTATTTTTCTTATTTTTAGCTTATTTCAATGTGTACAAAACTACAACTTCATTAGATTAATAAAAGGCTACTTGAAGTCATCATCGCCTCCCACCATCATCGCTCTCCAACGCCGTCAAGGGGGGGGGAGGCGATATCGCTCACTTAGGGAACCATGCTGATTGATACATAAACTATAAACAAGTAGAAACGAGTGATAATGTACACTATATACTGTATATTTAGATAATGTACAGTATAGTTAATGGAGTACATTTGTGGTGAGCAGGTTTATCTACGGTTTTTAGGTAGGTAGGTAGGTACTTGGAGTTTAATGACTGGCTTTTACAGCTATGTCATTTGGCCCTAAGCCTTTATTTAAATTAGAAGTACAGAAATGGTGATGAGATGGGGATGATAACAGGATGAATGGGGATGAGATGGGGAACGGGGTTTTATAATGCAGGAGGAAACGGGAGAACCCCGATAAAACCTGCCTCTGTTGTGTCAGACCCCGGATCTACATGACTCGAGTGGGAGGCAAACCCGGGCCACTGCTGCCAGAGATGAATGCTTTGAACACCAGGCCACCACGGGGTCCATACGGTTTTTATGTTGATGATGACATGATCAGAAGGCGGAACATCATGTGTTGGCTGCACGCAGGCATGCGGCAATGATTATTGTTGTAATCATTTATAAGCCAGCAATCATGCATAAATAAAGACTTTTGGTTCCTGACTGTTATATTGTTTTCGCTTATATTTATCAAAAGGACCCTGGGCTCTAGTAGTGTGAGCTGCGAGATAGAAGTTTAAGAGGAGGCAGTTAGCAGTCGGAGTAACCAAGGTTTTGGGCCATCTTCCGTTGTATAGTTTCTTGGGTGTGTAACTAGACCAACTTTCTCGAGTCGAACGCGGCGGTACGGTTTTGGACGTCTACCGCCAAGAAACAAACCTGGGGATGACGGATGTTTAGACTTTACAGTTGTCCCCTAGCTACTACGGAACCAACGGAAAACCGCACACTACACAAATTAACATTCTTACGCTTATACTGTAAATGCTATTTGCAAGCAATTTTTGAAAGACAAGGGCGACTATTTCTGTTGTGCATGGAGCACTGACTTCAAGGATCATGGAGAGGGGGGTCGTGTGGTTAAGGAATCCACCTCTGAACGAGATATCCGGGGCTTGACAACACACGAAAATATAGCAACAAACAAGGATAGAATCATGCAGCAATTAAATTTACCTAAACAAATAAGTTGGTTTGTGCTTTATTTATCATGCTTTCACAAATTGCACACAAAAATGGCTCGACACCGACAGTCACATACAGGGTCTACTCAGTCGCGAATATAGATGATAGATGTTTGGGGGATATATGATATTGCACCAGTTTGCAAAGTGAATGAACTATTTACAAATAACTCTTAAGTTAGATTAAGTTGAATAATGTCATATATTTCGCAGACTTCATTTGGACTTGATATATTTAATGATTATGCAGTAGACATGTATCCTGGTATCGATGGTCCTTGCTCACGTATTGCAATTGGCAAGTTTAAGAAACTTTTTTACGCAGACAGACATAAAAGTGCTTTGTTTATATGCATAAAATATGATTTTGAATATGTTTCATGTTGACTTTTTTTGGTTTTGTTAGGTAGACGAAACTATTATGGTGTGATATCTGCTTTCATAATCATTTGTAAACTGCATAATAGGTGTCCTCTTGTTTTGCAAAAGGTGATGTATTATCATATGTATCATAAACTAAAAACTCTACTCTGTTTTTCAATAATTTTATGCTTACAGTATTTACCTACGTTCAACTAAGACACGTTTTCTAATAAAAATAGAATAACACTAGCAAGGAGTTGATAACTTTTCTGTAGAATCTTGGAATTTTAGTAGTACTGGCAGTATACCTATTAACTGGACTATTTGCTAGTTGTAAATCACATGTTGTCGTATATGCTTTATTCCAATGGATTGCGCCGACCATTCGGGTTTTGAACCACGTTTTATGACGACGTCTAGCGCATCGTGCATGCATTTTTGGAAATGGGTTCATTGGTGAAGTCCCTTGCCAATGTTCGTATCCTCTGTCCCGCTCTTCGTGTTCTGGATTTGTGTATCAAATTTAGGACGGATTTAATTGTACTGTTCGCGTTCTCTTTCTCTCGCGTTCATGTGCTTGTTCCATCGACTTGCGTGACCTTCGGCCGGTCATAAAATTAACTAAACTTTAATTATCCATTATTTGTCCATTGGACTAAAGGAACTTTCTTACTTGTTGTTTAATACAATATTATGACAATTTTTTTAAATGTATAATTATTTTGTAGATATATGTTGTCCCACACTATACGAGCGAAGCATTCTGGGATTATATTGAATGGTATCCTAAGGGAAACGTGTTGACACTTAGGATCACTGAAATTAAAAAGGTACAGTGTGACTGTAATACATGAACAATTTTATTTAACGGACAAGAGTTTCAATAATTGGAATGTTGAATTTGTACGCCTTACTATAGTTTACGCATTATTGTAGTTGGTTTGTCTGTAGTTTCCAGGGAATTTCTAAGTCATATTCATCAACACATAAATCATAAAAACCAATAAATTAATAGAGAAAAAAAATTGTAATGGGTACCTAACAGGCTGAAATGTTGTGACCCCTACTGGTCACAACCGACAAATTGGTTAATAAATTTTATAAAAACAGGCATACACAAAGAAATGCTTGTTAAATCTTGATCAAGTGTTTGAGTTCTGCTAAGGTTTGAAAAATGTTCTGCGTCTTAATTATATACGTGTTTTGTTTAATTTTTTTAGTTATACAAACTCTCCACGTTCAATAGCCCATGCAGTGAGCCTGCAGAATCTGAAAAATGTAAACAAAAATGCCTTAAGGAGAAATTGGAAGCAAAACTAAATTGCTGGTATAACGATTTAAAATATGGTACTGTAGTAAGAGTATTATATCTGCTGTATAAACTTTCATCTGAATGGTGAATGGATATATTTAAGCTACTGTTCATTAGCGACTCGAAAATTTTGACGAAATTGTCATCAGGAGATGTGCGATAATTATATACAATTAACCGTTAGTGGCTGTGCGTGTGCATGGTTCAATATTGCGGAAAACCGTAAGGCCTACTAAGCTGAAAGTCGAAAGGATCATAAGCTGCACTCAGAAAGGGGCATGAAATATTTTACAATCTGGCTGCCATTAGGGGAAGGGGTGCGAAAAGTCTGAGAAATCGAAGGAAAGCCCTTTTATCAGTAAAAAAAATTAATAAATTATTACAATAAAGGCGACATTGAATCAATTAATGAATGTTATTGTAGAATTTGCATGAAATTTGCGCTACCTCTGTATTGATGAGTCTTGTGATATACAATTAATTTTCAAATTGCACATGGTGTTGTTTGAATTTAAAAGAAATAAACTGAATTCTATAGTCCAACTGTAAGATAAAAAATAACTAAAAAATGAAAATAATAAATAAATAAATAATAAACAAGTAATCAAATAAAATAACAAGTGACTACCGAATGTTGCGCAGCTACACGAGTTAAAACAATGAAGTACAAAACTGAAAAGAAAAAAAAATCAGTCATTTTTGACGGGCATTCACTATGTTAAACTCGTTTAAACTGTGAATTTAAAATGCAAGAACAATCCCATGCTATTGAAAAATGCTAAATTCATACTTTATATGGCATCGTTGTTTAAGTTAGTAGATATATGAAGACTGCAGATGATATGAAAAGTTGATTGCTGACATCATATTTCATGATTGTTTGGTGATTTCCAGGTTGCCTTTTATGCCAACTCTGTCTTCAATTCCTGTGTGCAATACTTCTGTCGAAGCATTAGAAGCGAAAAAGACATTTAAACAAGTTTACCTCTTCATCACCGAAAAGGCTGGTTGCGGATGCTTGGTTTCTTGTCAGGAATATTTAATCTTTTATATTAATATCCCTGACGAATCTCCACTTTCGAGTTTTTTTGCATTTTCAGTGACCTTCTACGTAAATCAAATAGAATATTACAAGGAAACCTGGAATGATAGTGCAACAAAGATGCTTTCCGATTTGGGGGGAACGCTTGGTATGATGCTGGGCATTTCGGTATTGATGTTATTTGCATTAATCAGGAAAATTACAATTGGGTGGTAAATGTTGGTTTATTTTTTACATTTTGTTGGTTGGCTAAGTTGGTTCAGTTACAAATATTAAGATACTCATTTATATAGTTACTAAAAGTAGACCCGTAGCACGGGGCAATGTGATAAGGTTTCCAGGTTGGAAATACAAACTTTATTGTTTATTGATTTATTACATCTTAGAGAGACCAAAAAAACACCAAGAAGATACTTTCAGTCAACAAAAGGACAAAAACAAAAACTACAATGACAAAAGGAAGTCAATAACGAAGTCGACATTGAATGAATGTTAACATTTTTGGCTTAAAAGAACATGAATAAACAAAACTTTTTATTCATAATTACGAAACTGATACTTTCCGATTATAGCGTGGCCCAGTATTTTTTGGCTATTTGCTTGTGCTTAATAATGGGTTTATTTGGCAGGGTAGGTTAGGAAAATAAAGAAACGTATTAAATGTATGATTTTGTTTTCTTAACCTGACCTGCAAAACAAACCCATAACCAAGTACAAGTAAATACTGGGTGGGCCCCGCTATAACCGAAAAGTACCAAGAAACTAACATTTATGTACTACTCACGTTTACAACCACCCAACTCTATCAAGTGACATGATGCTACAATTATGAGTTGGGTTTCGATTTTAACCACCAAATACCGTTGATTTGAGGATTTTGCACGATGGGCGGGGCTAAAGTGTTCATAACACACACATATGACATAGACACACAATTAGGGTAATGATTATTATAACTGGTTGTAAATTTTAATCTAATGAGTACACTACTCTATATTCGGGGGAAATGTGTGTCAATTGACACGCCATTAGGTAGTATATATGTCACCGCCAAAGTCCGAAGTCCGGCCAAAGTGGGAAATGACCAGCCATTTTGCACCTTGGCCGAGGCTTTTGGTCAATGTCCGATGTAACGGAAATTACCAGTGTATATGCTACTTTAGCCGGCCACTTCCCAAAGTGCCGAGAAATCCCCGGTCAATATTTGATGTGCTGTCCGGTAGCGGTTTCATTGTGATTATTGTATTACTAAACTATTGCGCAATTTCATTCTTAACGTAAATCAAGTTCAATAAAAGATTATTAGCTAACTAATGATCTTTATTAGTTAGGTTAGGTTAGGTAAATAGTAAATAAATAATAAAACTAAAATAAAACGGATGAAAAAAATTTTAAATTACGGAGAAAAACTTAATTATATCAAAACTAAAATAAACTCTATTTTAATTCACGGAATTACTATATGGGGGGATTTGCCACTATTCAGGATTAGACGTTTACAGGTAGCCTATAATCGCCATATTAGAATCCTGTTCGGTTTAAACTATTATACATCTATACGGGGTTTTTTAC
>JAQIWH010006685.1:0-12481 GCA_034695005.1 Cryptops parisi
AAGGCCCATGGGGAGCGAAGGGCGAAGGCCCACCGGGAATTTCCCGGTAGCCCGGCGGCCCAGTCTGCTCCTGGGCCAATATTTTGAGATTCAAGACTTTTATTTGATATTTTGTAATCAATTTTTGAGAAGCCTTTAAAACTGAAGCCCCTCCAGACTGTGAGGCCCTAAGCTGTAGCTTATTTAGCTTATAGTGTAAATCCGGCCCTGGTTAAATCAAAAACAAAGGGAGTTAAACGGCACTATGAACCAAGTGGAATAGCATGCAATCTTATGGACAAACCATACGTAAAATTATCGTTTTCTCAATTTGATGTTATTTCTACTAAGTTCCCTGTGGGATTTTATGACGTTAATTCTAATTTATCTATTTAGATCGCAAGCCATAATTCAAAAAAGAACTATTACAATGATGATTACAATTTTTTTAGAATAATAATAATAATAATAATAATAATAATAATAATAATAATGACAATAATGATAATAATAAATATGATGATGGATATGATAATGTCTATGTGAGGGTATGTATCGTGCGAAAAGTACGTTTTCCCTTACTTGACATGAAACTCTGCAGTTGGCCTTTCACCCTTGGTCTGATTGAGTACTATTCCCAACAACTCGACATCGCTCAGAGTTTTTTCTGGAATGCCAAGTTCTTCTGCAGCAGCTCTCGTCGCAGATGAGAAGATCTCATTGACCAAGTCTTCAGACTTCGCATTAGCAAGATCGTTTTCTCCTAACGGTAAGGGGATTTTCTGGTCCATACCAGATCAACAACCCATAAACAACAATGTACAATACGTTTTTGTTCAATAAATAATGTGAAATTAAATTTCACCTCTGGACTGGGAGTGGCTCCAGCTCTATCAATAAGAGGCCTGGATTCGCAACATTCATTGATTCGACGTAGGAACACATATCTGGGAGGATCGTCTGCAGTGCGTATCAATGTTCCCACACCCAAAGGATGAGCGAAATATGCACCTCTGTTGCACCAGTTTGTACTTCCAAGCACCAGTAGTTGCTGTACATCTTGGGGATATGGAAGACAATTGGTTCCTATAAATTCCTTGCAAAAACACAGGCCGAGCTTAAATGTACATGCTACGACTTCGGTGCCTTCTGGGTATTCCCTACGCATAGTAATCTTGCTTACTACACTAATTGTCCTGCAAACCTAAAAAAAACGTTTTTTTAAAAAAATAAACTATTATTTGAGAAGCAACAAATATTAGTTCAAATCAATGATGAACACAAATTTCATTGAATGTTTACACACACTATTTAAGTTATACAAGTACCAAAAATCGTTTAACTTTATGTTACTGCACTTAATCTTATCTTCACAAAGTATAAAAAAACCGAAATTAAAATCAGAATTAACAATATTATGAGCTACAGTTTATTGTACTATTGTGATCAATTAGTACACTTTTATATGCAGTAATGTGAAATGCAAAATAATTTAACGTTTAAAAGACAAAATGCTAACAAATGCAAAAACTTATCTTGAATGTTTAAGAATGGACAAGGGTCGTAACTATTAATACAGTTCCAAACAACAATTAGTACCGCACTGAGAACTGTTAGTTAGACTTCCAAATTCCAGGCTCAATATAAGCAAGGCCCATGATATTATAAAAACACTGCACACAGAAAAGCAAAGTCATTTTTGTTACCTCTCCCTCTTCCTCTGGCTTTTTCTCCTCTTCCTTCGCTTCCCCTTCTCCTTCTTCGCCCTCTTCTCCTTCAGCAGGGGGTTCTTCTTCAGCTGGTGGTTCCTCTTCACCTCCTTCGGCACCTTCTTCGCCTTCTCCCTCTTCGCCTTCTCCCTCTTCCCCTTCAGGTTTCTCCTCGACAACTTCTTCCCCCACTTTAATAGTGTCCACACCATGTAAACGAAACTTGCACTTGTTGGCCAAACATGGCTTCTTCTCCCTGGTACAATCCCAAATGCGGTCAATGAGTCTTTCCAATTTGCAACAGTCTCTGAGGCGGTTATATTCTTCTTGGACACTGGCTTTGCAATCTTCAGGTTGGAGACCTCGTCCGTCATGGATCAAGGAAATGATGTTTACTTCCCGGCTCCACGTTCTTTCCCCTATCACCGACATTGCACTTCCAACATCCAAAAAAATGGCAGCCTGAACCCTATAATATTTCACTCACGATTTAGAATAACAATTTTCTGATGCTTGTCTTCATTGTTGTTCCTTCAAGCAGAAATGAATTTATTCACTGTTAACGAAGGCACATGCAGCATGCTCGATCAAGATTTCAATAAAAATGTGAAGTCAATCATTGGCCAACGACCAACAATGAATATATTTTTGTACTTTCTCTTAAAGCTTTGGTCATGTGACTTAACAATAAAAATTCACTTAATTGCAAAACACACTGTTCTTTTAACAATTCAACATTTGCAATGTTAATAGTTGAAATATAATATCGATGGAAGCCAATATATTTTTGTTTAAAGTCAGTTACAAGAGGATTTAGACAACAAGACGACTTCTTCTACTAGAAGTAATACGATATCATTTTTGTAAGTGCCACTATTTTTATTTCACTCACAACCATTTTGCTATTATATAATTTACTTACAATCATGCTGCTATTATACAATATCACTTACAATTATGCTGCTATTATACAATATTACTCAATTGTAACAGCACCATTCTACCTTATATATAGAAAAGATGATGAAAGCCTCCAGGAGACATCTGCAAGTCAGGAACTGGGTAATACAGTGTGTTGAAATATTAAATACAAAAAATAAGTCGAGAATTTGTAAAAGTATGCGCTAATCATCCTATCTATTTTCAACCAGAAGTGTCATCCCAATAAATTCCAATGCTATTTATAAGTCATTAATGTAGTTTTATACGTGTAGATATGCATACAAGTATATCTGTACATATTCCAAAGTAATGGTGTAAAAGTGACGTGGCCCCTATTCTTGAATTAATTGACATTTCAAATGTTATAACAGTTACGGACATAACTGTCCAATTTTTACATGCACATCACAAATGTTCTGTGTGTGTGACATGGAAGATGTCAGTGTGAAATGTTCTGTTGAGACCATAATACAAGGCTTGTAGGTAGTAGAACAAACTAGCTGAGAAGTCATGGAATAAAATGAATCAAGATTTCAAGTTTTTTTCCGTAAAGTGTATGAGTAGATCTTGCAACTTATTTTGTGGGAATTCGTTAAGGATGTTGTGGCCCCTTTTGCCTCCATTGCTACAGCAACTGGACTGCCTGAAACAAGCATCGTCATTGCCTTGTCAATGATGACAGGATTTGCTGGGATACGACAGACCATTTTACACTGACATCTACCATGGCACCACCAGCAATACTACCCACATCAAACATTTGTGATGTGTATGTGAAAATTGTAATAGCTCTTTGTAAATGTGAAACTTAAATAGTTATGTCTATTCTTCCTGTAACATTATAAATGTCAGTTAATTCAAGAATAAATCGACTTGACTTTGGCACTAGTGTACTCTTTCTGAGATGGTTCGGTCATGTTCAGAGAATGCCTCCAGAGAGACTGGCACAGCAGATCTGGGAATTCCACCCAGCCGGAAAAAGATCCATTGAGAGACCAAGAACCAGATGGCGAGAGCAATTTCTCAAAGTTTGTGAAAGGGTTCCTCTTGGGGATTGGTCCGGTATTTGTGCTGCGGTGGAAGATCAGAAGAGCTGGAGGAAAATTGCTCATAGGCTTACACACCGTGACCCTCACGGACAAATCGGGGCCTATCAATGAATGAATGAATGAATGAATAAGCCATTACTTTTGAATAACCGTGTATTGCAATGCGTAAATAGTAAACATTAACATTGTAGTGTTTTAATTATGTTGCTGCATGTTTATATCACACAACTATTAAACGCTGGTGTCCCTAATCTCCTCAACTCTCACTAGTTCTACATTGTTGTGCACATTTCTCATTGTGTATTTTTCACACATTGTGCATTTTTCAATAATTAAAAGGTGAGGAATTCCTTATATATTGGATTAGACTGCATTATATAGTATTTTTTATGTATATTCACTGCTAATTGCAGAGAAATATGCACTTAACTTATGCACATATAAAATATTTTTATGGTTTTTATTTAAAAGAAAGAAAAAATAATTGGGTTGTATTTTTAGTGAATACTTTGCTATATGTAATTACTTATATCTACACACAGTATATGCAAATTGAAACATTAGCATCTTGCATAATGCAGCTTAACAATATCGCCAGAGGTGATGTTACATTCAATGCTTTCCAACCTTTTTTTTATTTGCATTCCCCTAGGCAGCCCACTTCCATAAATTGTACCCCTCTTTAATGTTAGTTAGCAGTAATAAAATAGTAAATTATCAGTGCATATAAGGAAGTTACAATAAAAAAAAAATACAAATTAACAAATTTAATTTATCAATAACAATGATAAAAAACGTTTTTTTAAATTAAAGGACCTGTTGTAAAAGAATGTTAAGTAACATTTTTGTCAAAAATGACTTAGATGTATTTTTTAATGTGTTAAGCGCAATTCTACCTTCTGACGCATAATTTTGAGTGAAACAATATGTGCAAAGATATGAGTGCAAGAAGTGTGAAGTAGCCTATAGACAGCAAAGCAAGTTCAGATCTTTAAACGTGTTTTTCTCGGAATTATAAAAAATGCTACTTAACACTCTTTTACACCAGGCCCTTCATTTAACTTGAAAACTTTTGACTTGTCTTTTACACTGTTAATATATATATGATTATTTTTCCGTAATTACTGAATTTTTCTTTCGCTTACTCCTGAACGTCCTGGTGCGTATCCCAGGTTGGGAACCGCTGGCTTTACAGCATGAGTAACGGCTTTCACAAGTTTACGCTAGTTTGGGCCAATTTTCACCCAGATTGCTAATGTTTTGCTTTTAAGAGGTTCACGAAAATAGTTACATAATATGTGTCTGTGAACTAGTTTTAAACAAGATATAGAAATATTACTCCTACTTTGCTATTATGTTTAATTAACAACTGCCTTTTTATATACACAGCTCAAGATGTAGATTTAACTGCAGAATCATTTCGTGGTTGTTCTCCCGAAGATGTAAGAAATATTTATATTTGCCATATATGTAAAATACACGTTGACAACTTGCAGTTGATGAGTGGACCACATAAAGAGACACAATCAGTTAAAAAATTCATACTGATGACTGACTTTTTTTATGGTGTACCTTGGTTGCATTTTTTTTTAAAGAAGAACTTAAAATGTTGACAATGGTTTTTTAGCGGTCTAAAAACACACGTCCAACGTGTAGTTATAAACACGCTTTCTCAATATTATTCAAAATTTGACAATTTATGTGAAAATAGTTTAGCTATTGTTCAAGTTCTGCAACTCCTGACAAATAACTGACTTCACAGAAAAATAAAGATGCAAGTGGCGTTATGATATAATACATGATGATGTATCACACTGAATAGTTTAATCCTTAATTATATTATTTTCAAAATGTAGTAACGTTTTGTCATCTACTCATTGACTGAAATATTTTAACACAAAACCAATGATTTTTATGACTTTTTAATATTTTGTATGATTTGCTTATCCACATTAGAGTTGACTTCATTTTGCATGTATCAAGAACTTGCCGATGCTAAAATTTGAAATATAAACCTTAAAATGTAGGATATAATGAATATAATAGAAGTAAAAAAACTAAATTTGATTTTGTTTGTGAAATGTACACGCTGTATAAAAACATGTAAAAAAGCTACAACCTCAGTTTCTGAGGTCATATGTTTGTCATGCCGGAACCAGATGATACGATGCTTGCTTTTACTTGACAAGCAACGTTTGAATTTTTTTTAAATATTCAACCTATGATCTAGGCATGAAATTCAATTGCAAGGTGTTCAACTTTCATATGTTTTTTTGTTCAGTGCTCAGATTTTTAAATTAGTATCAAACACAATATCTGTTTTAGACACTGAAACAGTACGTATGCAACATATAACGCTTTCTACAGTTCTCAGTATATCAATCTAGTTTTTGTGTTTCAGTATCCACTTGCTCGGAATGATAGTTTGTCCAATTTGTTTATTACAACACCAACGTCTGCTGACATAGTGGAGATTATAGCACCAACGTCTGCGCACATCATAGAAATTAGAACACGACAATCTCCTCATAATGTGGAGATTGAGGCAAGAGACAATTCTTAATATTGTTCTGAAAGTACTTTGCTTAACTGATTGTATTTTTTACTAGTATAGGAGGATAAAAATGTTTTCGTGTCAGTGAAAATCAGTTGGGTGCATAATGCAAGAAAACGATTCCAAAGATTTTTACCACCTAGTTGTTTCAGACACCATAAAAGAAAGTGATTTATTTATGTATAAAATGTATTGAATAAAAAAATATCACAGCTAATGTGGCATAATATTAAAGGGTGACCAGATGAAAGGTCAGACAAATGGTCATCTGCACACAAATATTCACGTAACAACTTTACAATTTGTGCAGTAGTTTAACAATTTTATTTTATTTTTAACCAGGTTGATGTTATAGTCTCGTTTTTCTACACAAGTTTTTTGTGTGGACTGGTGTGACCATTTGTCAAAAAATCGTTCGTGTATTAAACATGTCTTAAGTATAAAGTTGCGGTATTCAATAACAAACTACACATAATTTTGCTTTGTTTATTAATTTTTTATGTTTTTACAATGCTAGCAAGATATTAAGACTTAACAAAAAAAATACATTGCTTGGAACATAAGACTAGCACTAGAGATGTTGAATAAAACCCCAAAATGCACCAAACCACTACTAATTTACATTTTAGCAACATGTATATTTGAACGTTTTGCATTTATAAAACGAATCATACACATTCACCAACCTTTGAAAATTCATCATTTTTTCCGTTCAACAAACATGTTAATGTAAAAAAAAGCTAGTTAACCAATGTCAACTAGCCGTTTTACTATTTAAAGTCACTCCACGTAACTTTTTTTTCTATCGTAAAGTCTTATATTCTTATTTACGTTTCAGTTCGTTGTAAAGCATCAGTGCCCCTTTGGCTGTGCCTTCAAAGTTCTTGTATATTATCGAAGCGGTATCTGTCATCTCCGGCCAAGTAGTGAAAATAACATCGCTAGTTGTTGGATTGGTCCACAGCTCATTTTTTTTACGAATATAGTGGAAGTAGATATCCTTCTGACATGCTCCATTGCATCTGATAAAAAAAGGTAACAAAAAAAACGCTGAATTTACAGTTCCTGATTGCAATATGACACTAAGTGTCATAATAGTGACACTTAGTTGCATTGTATATATTATTTGTATAATATACAATATAAGTATATAATGCAACTTTAGCTTGTGCAGAGTTGAGTTCTAGGTATATTATTAGGTATCACTAGGGTAAGTATCAATAAGGGTACACTGAATACTAAACTATGTCACTTGGTGCCCATAGATTTATGCAGACTCCACATCGCCTTAGAAGAATTAAATCTTATTAGTATTGGTAACTTTAGTACCAAGTTAAAAAACTTATTTTTAGTGCAGTATACCTCGAGTATGCTGCATATTGTGCTGATATACTCTAGCATTTTGTAAAATACAGTAGTAACCCAATTCCACTTGACAGCACTTCACTTTTGGACTTTCCATTAATACGGTGGTACTTCATATACGATAGTGTAAACATAACCATATCTTATACAGATCATTGGACCTTTACATGAATTCAGAAATAAAACTAAGCTATGTTTCAATTTTTGGCAATGTTTGCTATGTTCCAATGTCAAGGCCTGAAACCTAACTCGCTGTATGAGCGGAATACTATGTAGCTAGATAGAGATAACTTCTGTATTAGTTACTCAAGATACTACTTAAGGCATTAAACAGATCTAGTAAAAATCTTTTCAAAAGTTAGGACACTACAATGGGTATTACGCCTTATTTCTGACGTTAGTCTATTTCATTAACTGGGTTCAAATTGAGCATCTCTTGCAGTGAAGAACATTTTTCATACAGTAGTAACATAACATTCACGTACATTACATATATGCATACTCATTACATTAAAATAATTTCCAAATGGCGTTTCATTCATGTGAAGATTACATTCTGAGCAAACCTCGAATGAATCTAAATTTTCATATAGCTAAATTCTCATTAAGTGGTAAAGTTTCAATGAACAGGGGAAGTGACAACCAGGGCAGGGAATCATACTATTGATAATCCCAAAGTTCGAATTCATAAAATTCTCCAGTATAATTAAACTTATCTTAATGTGTTCTAACTGAATAATGAAGTCTTATGAATCTTTATATAATAAATCGATAATAAATTTATATACCTGACATAAAACTCAAGACTTGGACTAAAGCAATGATTCCTGTTCTGCAAGAGACCAAGCAGTTCAGGATCGCACAAACAACTTCTTGGAATTCCAATTTCATTCTCAACAGCTTCAAGCGCAGCATTGAAGATCGCATCTCCCAAAGAGCAGCAGTTTGAAAGCTAATAACCAAATACAGCACAATTCAGTGTTTTTGAATTGAAGGACTTCGGGCAGCATACTGGTTAGTCACATTTTTTAACTTTTTCAGGAGAGCCGTTTTTCTGGCGAGAAACTTCATAGAGTACCATATTAAGCTCTATAGTCTCTACTATACTATGCTGCCAGTTTCTGGAAAATCCAGAAAGTGGTGAAGTAACAAGCTAGAAACAATACTGAGATACAGTTTGATGTAAAAAAATATCGTTTTTTTTTAAAACACTGAGACTTTTTCTAAAACATCATTAAAAGCTGCTCGAAGCCCTTCAATTGAAAAGATCTGGTTTTTGGGACAAACATTCTAAGTTCTTAATTAACCATTCAGTAACAAAAGCTTTAGAAACTTGAAGATTGCTATGCTACAGATTCGAGTACAGAATAACAAATATTTCTAAACATCCTTACACATTGTGGATCAGGAATGCAAACAGCTCGGTCAATAGAACCCTTTTTTTCGCAGCAGAGACGAGTTCGTCTAACGAACACGTACTGGTCTTCATCCGTGTGAAGCAATACTCCGATGTACAAAGGATTTGCCATGTAAGCGCAAGGATCTCCGCAGTTCTTGACTCCACAGTCTTGCCAGCATTGAGCTTGTTCTAAAGGCATGCAGTTGGTTCCAAGATAATCACAGCAACAAGTTGTTCCCAATTTGATGGTAGCGTGATTTCCGCTGTTGACGTAAGTTACTTATGTATACTGGTCTCCAAAACCAATTTACGAACAAATTAAATGCTCAGTTTACAACACCTGTAACCAAACTTCTTGAGACGAAATTTAGTCCTGTTTTGCAGATCCTGGTTCTTCTGCGTAACTTTAGCCCAGTTTGAAAAAATAAGATTATCTAGATCATGTTCGTAGTTGCGATTGTAAGTTGGACTGTAGTCCACTTCAACCTGGTCACAAAAGTACAGTTGCAACTTTAGTGTTACTTGTTGAAGCTGCTCATGTATCTTATAATAGTTAATAAGAAGTACCTGGTGTCGCAAAAGTCCCTTGTGGTTACGAGCAAAGGATGTGAAGGTTACTTCGTAAGAAAGGTCTGGACAAATCATGACGAATTCTGACAGTAGTTGATCTCTTATTCTTTTTTAAGATGTATGTTGATATTTTTTGCAAAAAATTTTACTTAATGTACTTACAAGAATTTTGCTGTTTTCCGCTAAAAAAAAAACAAAATGATGGCTACAGAAAAATTTAGAATAAGCAAGAATCTAAACTCAACAATATCAATTTGTGATTTTATTTTTGCTCGTGAGATGATAACACATTACCATGCCTAACTCATTATTACAGTTTCCAAAAATATACGTAAAATAGTGCCTTTGGCAAATCATAAAGTCTTATTTTTTTGTTATTACACCGTCTTTTTAAAAAATGATAACTGTTTAAAAGTGTGAACTAACAAGACCACTCTACTGCACAGACAATGGAAGTAGACACACTGTTGATAGAACTAGATTATGTATGTTCCAATGGGACATTGCTCAACACTGAAGAAAGAGGTATAATCCACAATTCCTTAGCACTTCTCAAGCTGGACGGAAAGTTCAAGAAAGTTTACTTCTGGGGTAAAGTAGTGGGAACAGAAAATGATTACTATCTGGCCCAAGGTATAGGCGAAGATATTCTTCGAAATAAGCAGAACTTTTACAGGTACATGTGGTCTCATCATTCTACAACTTTTAAAAATTTTGTAAAGATCAATTTTGATGGCCCCTCTAAGTTGGGGTCACTTCTTGTAACAGGATTTATGTGAGATAATAGTTTTTTAAAATACTGTATATAATTTGAGATGATTATTGTGGTCAACTATGAAACAGAATTTATTTACCAAATTTAACATGAATCAACAAATTCGGTCCGTATGTTGTGTTAAGGTTTATTTGTAACCTAGTATTGTTAGTAAGTACACGAATTTCACTTATATCACATTTAATATATTTCATATTAAGAAATTCCGTATATTTTCATTTCAATAAATCACATATTTTCTAAAAGTATTTCATAAATTCATATAACCCAAACCAAGAATTTATCAGCTAGAAATGTAAAATGACACTGTTGAATAATAGATTTAAAAAATTTTGTTGAACTCAAATCAGTATGAATGGAAGAAAGTGGGTATTGCTGACTCCACCAGAACCAATGTACCTGGACATGTCGAAACACTTCTGGAGACAGTTTACAGGTGATCCCACCACAGAACTTGAGATCAAAATTCCAACGTATCGAGAGCTGGAAGAAGCTGACGAAGGCTTGCAAGGTGAAGGAGAAGAAGAAGAAGGAGAAGAGGAAGATGACGTAGCTGCAGTAACAGACGAAGGTGCATTTGACCCGGTAACGAAATCTTCAGCAAAAGACGTTGAAGCAGATACCGGAGAAGAGTTTGAAGAACAAGAAGTGGTAAACAATCAAACGCATGGTTCAAACATACAAAGTTGCTACAGTTCACTCCCAACAGATATTTTGTGTAATACCAAAGTCATTTATCTGTAGGCTAAAGAAAACTTTTCTTTTTATAGCCCATGATGGCAGAGGAAGATCGGCTTTCATGTACTTTCCATCAGTTGGATCAGGATATTTCTATAGCTCCAAGAGGCGCTTACATTCGAATGCCAGGTGGAGAAGTCTTTCTTAATCAGTTTTTCAAAGGTATACTTACACTATTATTTTCTCCTTAAACTGATACACTATTAAAACCACCTGACATACGTAATTTTTGTTGTGGTAAGTCATGGGCAGCAAGTGGAGCAAATTATGAACAACTGTGATTTTAGCTTCTTATCTTACCAACCAGTTATTGGTTGGGAACTAACGTCACAGTTGTCAACCAATTGCTCAGGTTACCGTACCGGTACCTAAAATCGTGCAACTCATGCGTGTGTGAGGCAGGACGCTTTTAGGGTTTCACTTAAATAATAAACATAAACATATATCACTACGTTGATAATATATACTGTATTTTAGAAAAAATACCGTTTGTAGAACATGCATTAACTTTGTTAATGCACAGCAGTAGTTTTGTCATGTTTGCAGCAATTCTAGTCGTTTTTTTCTTCACAATTATAGTGTCACTTTCCAGTAGTATTCACTCAAAGCAAAACTGCAACAGTCTGACAATTCATAAAAGAATGTTTCACATTTTATAGGAGATAGGAGATTGAAACTTGCATCTGAAAATTCCTAATTAGCTAGTTGAAGCCTTTATACAGTGATTGTTATTGATGTAAAGCATTGTTCAGTCGTCATACAATCGGTCGCAACGTAGCTATAATGTGTCATTAGTTAGCTGTCTATCAAAAAAACCAGTGTTGCCAACCAATGACACTGTTTTGTTTTTCTTTTTGCTTTGTTTTTATTATACTTTTATTATACTTATCCACATTCTTTTAGTCTGAGCTGGACAAAATGACAAAACAATCAGAACTTTTTTTTCTCCCAACACTGGAACAGTCCCAGTCGCCCAGTCGGGTCGTAAAAAAATATAGTATAGTATACGAAACACTTGTCAGCTATGAATGGCCAGTGTCGATTGAACATGTGCAAACAAATGGTAACCATTAACCTTTGATTGATATAATAACTTTGCGGTTATGATTCTACAAGACTAGAAAACCCACTACAGTATAGTATTAAGTTTTCAAATTATGATACACTGTCATTGATGAGAATTTAATGTACGCTGAAATACAGTAAAACTTCTCTAAGCAGACCATCCACGGTTCCATGAAAAAGTGGTCTTTCAGAGTTTGGTACTTGTGTATTAAACACCAGCCACTACCATGGAAGTAGCATTAGGTTGTTGCTTTTAATTAATAGACCTCGGATTTATATGCACTAAAAACATGTAAAATATGTATGCAAATATGCACTAAAAACCTTCAAAATATG
>JAQIWH010006686.1:0-12479 GCA_034695005.1 Cryptops parisi
AAGTTTTGACAATAAATACAGACGCGAACTTTACATCGCGAACGTTGTGATTTTCGACCATCATACTTACGACCTCATACTGATTTTCATAAATGTTTTCAGTTTCGACCATCCCCCTCCCCCAATGAAAAGCTCATTCGAATTCAGATTGGTTTCAAATTCTGTGTCTAGAACACATATGGTGATTTTAATAAATATTTTTCGTTTATGACCAATCTTGGCCCCAATTCAGGTTTTATAGTTAGAATCTAAAAGTTGTCTGATTTTTGTTCTCCAAAGCAACTGAATAAGCCTTTACCATTCAAATTCAAACAGTAAATTGCGAGTGCTGCCCGTACTTTTCAGTTTGCTGAGAGGCACTTGTGGTGGTGGTGGTGTTAGTAGCTAACACTACTTGTATCTCAACATATTGCGCTTTGTATTGTTGTTAACTAACCTAACCTGGGTGACTATCGGCATGAATCCCAGTTTAGATTAGTTAAAAGTGATTAGCAACATGTCGAGTGATACAAGTATTGTTAGCCACTAATGCCACCGCCAGTGCTTCTCGGCAAACAAAAACTTATCCAAGGGATTCCTTAATATTAGGGTTAAGAACATGAAAACACAATATAAATAGTTGTAACAAAAATGATCAGAAAATGTGATGTGATTTATGCCGTATAAATATGTGTTTATCGAATACGCTTAATATCTGATCGAATAATATTAAACTAGTATGCACTCTTATTTGTATACACCGTCTGTATGTTTGTGATTACACCACGCAAAAACTACTGATCCGATTAACTTGATTTTTTATGTTAGATTATTAGTGGTCCCAGCTAACATAGCAAGCGGGTGTTGCGTTGATTTTTTTTGTCAGCATATTAGAGGTCCCAAAGAACATAATAAGTAAGTTTTATCCAGATTGAATGTACGCTTCATTAACTAATCTCGGATAATCACGATTGTTCATATATAAGTATCGTGCAGCGGGCAACAGTGGTGGAAATTATACGATATATCGTGCAGCGGGCAGCCGTATATCGTGCAGCGTACAGTCACCTTGGTTTTCGATAAAAACTATATATTTAAGCTTCTTAGTTTGTGATAAAAAATAATACATACAACTGCATACACGGAAATGATATTTATACAAATGTAGTAATTTAATTTCGAATATTCTCATAAGTATCGTGCAGCGGGCAGGTGTTACGCTTTCACATGACGTTTCACGATAGTAGTATGATTTTTCTATCAAGGTTGTATAGAAAAAGTTCGGTTTTATTAAATATTTAAACTAATTAAATATAATATTTTCATTTTCTATTAAATACCAAAATTTAGTAATGTTAACAGATACGAGAAATGTAATAAAAATGTCAGTAAGACATATACATAATTTTTTATTACGTATTTTTTTTATGAGCAACCAGTAATGTATATTTTACTGCGTTAACCTAGGAAGCCAGTGGTAACGTTAGCTTTGCTCAGTGGCAAAATCATAACCAATGAGGTTTTAACCGAGATTCGATTATTGCTATTGAAAAACTAACCAATGCCCTCTCCTTCTCCCCCTCCCCCGAAGTTGGTTATACTGTATTATAATTTTTAGTTCACATATTCACGATAAAATTAAACACGATTGCGAGCGAAGCCGCGGGAACAGCTAGTAGATAATACTGTAAACTTAATTTAAAATCTCGGGAGCTCTCTTTCGGACATCATTCTTGATGTATTTGGGTAATACAAAACCGCATTTGATAAACATGTAAGTGGATTACTTATATAAATACGGCATGAGTAAATAAGCTTATTGTAGCACTGTAGCTACCTTTTCGACTGGTAATTGGGTCTATGCGGGGTACCTTTTTTATTTTTTTAAAACGATTCTGTACATATAAATTAGTATAATTCCAAAATTTGGCAATCACAGACCCACCCGTTTATTAGTAATTAATTTTTAAAGTTTCGTCGTGAGCCCCGCCCCCAAAACGGTCTGTCTGTCCATGACTTGGACAGTGACTTCAGGATTCACCAACACAAGGCGAAAAGCATGGTGGCTTCGTCGGTTGCTTGTGGCATGTCACACTAATCTTATCTCATCTCATTCTACAACTATAACAATCTACTAAAGATGGACCAAGATAAATATAGCAATTATAAGTGGGATATTGCTGCGCGATGTCGAAATACTTCTATTAATAACAAAGAAAAAATATTTATCAATGTTCCTTTAATGACACTTGGACATGTCAAATTAACCACAAATGCGTTTCTCATGGATCTTGATACAAACAATTTGGTTTTTCAGTTGAAAAGGTTATAGTTGTGTTTGTACAATTTAATTTTTAAAAAATCTACGGTACTACTTTGTTTAAAATGGATAGAAAACATTTTCACAAATTTTCAAGGAGCGATTTCTCATGAACCGCTTCAGCTAAACGAACATTAACCTGCTGCATGAAAGTTAAAGTCAATATCTTTCCATTGATATATACGTTTATGCTAAAGCTTTCATAGTTTGGTCGCAATGGCTGCGCTAAACAAAAGTACCCTCAAAAAAGTTGAGTTTACTGATATTAATTGACTATAAGTTCACTCACTGACTGACTTCACTGGTATTAATGCCATCTTTTTTTTTGTCTTAAGTGAACTTTCACAATGCATGTTTGTAACATTACATTTTTCCATATTTAGTCTGGAAATTCGCATCAGAAAAATCGAATGTTATTCGTATCACAACCCCTACATTCGGTTAACACATGTTTACTTTTGTACCGAACCATTTCTCCTTGTAAAAATGATTTTCATTTTACAAGTTTTTTAGGGTACATTTTTTCATTTTTTTAGGGTACTTTTTTTCATAAATCATGGAATTTCAATAATTGCCAACTGTTCTTGTGATGTGGAAAGTATTTTTCAAAATACGAGTTGAATGAACAGTTGAATGAACAGTTCGAGTCTAATGTACAGTTCAAATCTAATGAACAGTTCGAGTCTAATGAACAGTGCGAGTCAAATAATCAGTTCGAAAGACTCGTTCATTCAGACTCAAAATCAAGTTTGTTGAAGCGCGTAAGACTTGATTGTTCCTATCGCTTTAGCAGGTAGGTGCAACGCTGGAGGAACGGCAAACGGGTCTTAGTCAAGCTCATTGCTGCACGCCTCTAACCCATTCACATGCATGAGCTTCAAAGGTGGATGACGAGGGCACCAACTGGCCACACGGCTGTCAATTGGCTTTCAGACTTTATTAAATTGGAAAGTTAGTTATTTAGGTTAAGAAAGATGATGAAGACAGAATAGGGTTTTTTGAAGTAATAGGAAATGGGAGAATCCCGAGAAAACTTGCCTTTGTGGTGTCAGACTCCAAACTGAAACTACATGGCATGAGTGGGAGTCAAATCCGAGTTACTCATGCCAGAGGTGAATGATTAGACTACCAGGCCACCACGGGGCCCTAGCATTCTCAAATCGGTTATCAGTTATTAACAAACAAACAGCTAATATTTTTATATTAAATATTTAATAATGTTATAGTCACAGTATTAAACTTTCAAAGTACCCAAAATAATGTAACGTAACAAAAAATTTAGAAAACCTAGTAACGTAACAAGTAACATAACGCTGTAAATTTTATTACTCATCATTGATTCCCACACATTCCACTCATTGGAAGTTTAGTTCACTATCATTGTAAGTTCATTCCACTAAGCCCTAACAAAATGAAAATTATTCATACTTTTTCAACAAAAAAAGATAAATTTATTTCAACAAAAGAACATGAACACAACGATGTACAACATGAATTGAACAAAGTAACAAGGCAAGCAGCAAGTCAATGAAACCTTGAGGAATAGTGGTCTGCTTCACTTTGGAGTTTTGCATCATGGGTCACCTCCTCCTTTCTTGTAAAAGGCAAAGACAACAATCCAAAAATAAGTCTAGAATGTTAGTAAAAACATGATGAAATGAAACACACAGTTAATATTAAAATTACAATATACTTTTTTCAATAAATTACAAAAATTGCGAATTTTCAAGGATTACGACTTACCAAGACAACCAAAAAGCAGAAAGTTATAACAGCATAAACATATAATTCAGCAATAAATAGAAGGATGCCATTGATCAAAGTGAAAATCCAGACGATGACCATACATATTAACCATCCTTTAGCCCCTTGAAGCATATCCTAAAACACATTAAAACGTTATGCATTAAAACTTACTGTATTGTTCTATAATGTTTAAAATTATACAAATACAGTATTAGTCATGAATATTTAGTGAATTTATTACTTTTGCTAAACATAGCGACAAGAGAATGGTTCCAATAAGAAGACAGGCAAACTCAACACCGATGATGACTATTGCGACCAACATTTCTGAAAATTCAATGAATTAATAGCTGCAAATGGTAGCCTAACAATAGAATTTTTGCTAACTAAGAATCAACAAGATTGCATGAATAATTTACAGTCAAACCTTGTTAAATCGCCCCCTATACCTTCACCCCACCCCTTTGCTCACGAAAGTGCACAGAACAAAACTTTCTCCCATACTTTAAATGTGAAGTTTCCGCAATAAAACATTACCCTTTTGTACATCAAATGCTACCCCACTGTACGTCAATTGCTACACCTTTTGACTTACAAAAGTAGGTAATCTTTGTATGGAAAAATTCTGTTTTTTAACTGCCAAAAATGAGAAGGTCAAACGGAGGCTAATCAGCAATCTATATCAGAACATTTTTCAAGTCTTGTCAAAAAAATAAGTCATTGAGGTGCAAATTATATTTTGAACTATAAACAAAGATGGCTTGGAGTGGTAAAGTTATTTCTTAATACTGTATATTGTACAGGAACAGGGTTGTGATTTGTTATAACTGTTGCTTAGAGGTTCAATATACAAGCAAACCTATATAACCACACTTTGTTAATAAATACCCTAACATCTTTAATTAATAATTATTACAATACTAGAGTGTCATTCCCGTTGCAAGCAATGATTAGGTCAGATAAAAAAACTCTACCATCCCCCAAGTATCTTGCGACTGTTGACTTTATGTTCTCTTGCTAATCTTATTTCTCGGATAAATTAGACAACTCAGGTTACTGTTGTTCTGTTTGCTGTCCACTCTCCCATTCTTTGTTTTCTCCCGCACATGATCTAGCATATGGAGAAATGCATGGGCGTTTATGAGCATGTGCAGTGCAAATGCGCCGCAGGCTAATGCAACAATAACTGGGGCATTGCAAAGCTTTCTTGGAATGTATTACAGACATCTATTCACACAAAAATAACAAAAAACTGTGCTTTCTTTTATAACAATTTTTAAAATAATTTCCTTCTGCTTTATTGTTAAAAAAATGCTTAACATATTGTAAAAAAACAACCTCTTGTTTCCATTGATCATTACGCAATTTATGGACAATTCCCAATAGGAATTTTTCTGATCAACGATGTTTTATTTTATGGCATTACATATTTTTTTGAATTTCACGCACACTTTTTCCCAGGGCAGTTTCAAAGGAGCCGACGGCGAGGGACACCCAACCATAGCAGGACAAGGTGAAGCCTCTTCCTTTTCCATACTTCTTGGGCTTGTGGCCTCTACAAGAGGACCTCATGACCCTTGATTTCGTAACCAAGTCTCTGGGGTTCTCCCTATCACGCCACTCTGGAAGCTTTTAGCGCCACCCAACCCACTGCAGAAATAGCCACAGGAAGCCGCAGCCCTCAGTGAGAAGGGACTCCCCCCTCCAGGAAAGGGAAAAAATGGGACCACAAAAAAATGAGGATAGAGATGCGATAATAAAATAAAATAAAATTTTAAAAAGAATACATAAATAAAAAATAATAATGAATAAACTAAAGGATGGGGATAGTCGATCTTGGTAATGCCCAGGTTTCACTGGCTGTGATGCCCAAGACATGCAAACCCCCTCACCATGACAAGGTACCAACTGAGATAAAACTTATTTTTTTATTGAACCATATGCACAAAACCTGAGTGAAATAGGATCCGTAGAAATGTACCCTATGCATATTCACATTTCACAGCAGGAAGTTACATCATTTTCCTAAACTGGTCAGTTCTAGTATGGCAACTGCACTGTGTGAGTGGTTCTAAGAACAGGTAATCTGCATTTATTGGGGTAAAAAAGGCACTAAAAGTCAATGTCACAATAAGTGATGTCTTTGTGACATCACACAGTCAATTTTTCATGTCAGTATGTGTGTGTATCACTTAACCAAACTGCATTATGATTAGTGCAAGAAACATAACCTACCAACCAGTCACAAAGTTTTTCAGACTGACATCAGATAAATGACTCTTCAAACAATGTCAAAGAAACATGATAGATCCTGGCATCTGGTCTTTTGTGTCACTTAACGGTGGATTTTTTTTTCCAACAAAACCGAATAATAAATTTTTAATAGATAGTACAAACATTGATCATTTTTCTACTTTTTGAAATTACAATCTAGAAGTACATCGTGTAACTTCTGGTTCCAGCATCTACTGGCTTCTTTCAAACCATAAATTCTTTTAATGAATCGGCCTGGTTCTTCACTTTGTCTATTTTCATATCCTTTAGGTTGCTTCATATACACTGCCTCTTCCAGATTTTTATGAAGAAACACAGTTTTGGCATATAATTAACGTACTAGGACTTCTCTTTGAACAGCTACGTGTAATAAGGTTCTAATTGTTTCTGACTTCTTCATTCACGTATACAGGACAGGGGGTGGTCATGGAAGTCATGACCCCCTTTAAAGCGACCTGATTAACATGATTCATCGTGAAAATATTTGATAAAATTGGGAAAAAGCTTGACAAATTTTCAAAATCTAATCAAAATTAAAATTTATTTGGGAATTTCTTTATATTATTAAAATTAATTTTTATTTATATGCAATGATAAAAGATATATTTATCTTAACTATGTATTGATAATTCCTTTTATGTGATATGTGATCCCCTCTAAACTGGAGATTTTTGTATGCATCTGCTTCACCACTGGTGAGAATGTTTTGTCATAATTTATTTTATACTTCTGCGGGTATCCAACCCCCACGAGTCTCGCTTGATAATTATCTAATGTCTCATCTGCCTTGCCTTTCATTTTAAACAGCGATTGCATTCAAACATTCTCAGGTGTGTTTACGATATGCCAGACATTATGATATTTCATGGAATCAATATATTTATCCATGGCCGCTTTTCAATGCTCTTTGTCTGGCGACTTTATCACTTCCACATATGTTCTAGGGACTTCTTGATTACAAACCAATAAGCTCTTTTTAATTCTCATTGACTTTTTACCCCTGATGCTTGTAGTTTTCTTTCATTTGCTTGTTTCTCTTCATGCTGTTTCTGTTCTGGTGACTTTTCAGTTGTTCCTTTCTTCCTTTTTTCTTTGTTTTTCTTGTTCCTTTTTTCTTCCTTTTTTGCTGAACGTCTACTTCTTGTTGATCACCATCATTATTATCACTCAAATTGGACTCTACACCATCAAATTATAATTTTCCTTTAATGTTTCCCATTCTTCATTAGTTGTCTCCTATCATAGCTCCAACCAGGCTCTTTTCATCCATTCTCAAGTTACAATGTCTTTCTTGTGTTCCTTTCTACATCTATTTCATCATTTTCATGATCACTTTTCAAGCTTGGGTAACATACTACACTAGATTATCTTCTGTACTGTTTTTGTCCAGCAAGAAGAATTTTTCTTATCTTCGCTAAACTTTACACGTTTTCTCTCCTTTACTCGATTTTAATTTGAAAAATATATTCTAGGTGCTTTTCTGTAGCATGTACAAAAATCCCAGGTGTTGATCTTGGATCCAGTTTTATCTTTAAAAACCTCAGTCTCTGTGTAGGCTTTTCATCAAAAAAAAATCAGAAAATTTACTGTGGGTTTGTACTCAGTCCTCACTTTAATTGGAATCTCACCATGCATGCTTGATTGCATCGATCACCACGGTTTTGTTTTCCCTTTTGTTTTTACATGACATGGCTTTACGCCACCTTTGATAAATTAACATACAACTGTGTGTTTAGTCCATCTAACATGTAGCTGTATGCTTGGAAAGTCAGGGTCACCCTCTCGTTGGGTGTTTGTGCTGCAGAATCTTTTCACCCTGGTACATGGCTTCAGTATTTTCTGTGTGACCGTCTTGTTTTCCATGGATGCTTTTCCCTATTTCATTTGTCATAAACTTAGGTCTTTTGCTGTGGGCATCCATTTTTCCTGTACAGTATATTGGACAGTTTGAGCAGATCCTCTATTACAATTGATGTTTTATGGCTGTTTATACGGATGTTTAAAGGATGAGGATTCAGTAAGGTTTAAATGTGTGTATCGCCATTTTATCATCAGTGGGAATCTTCCATCTTTGTCCAGTGTGTTTTTGGCCGAGTTTGTTGCTATTGCAAGGGCAATGTCAGTTTGTAGATTGCAAGCATTGCAGGATTTCTACACTTGACTTCCCCTGGTTTTGTTGATTCATGGGTTTGTTCACTGCCTTGTGGAATTGGGCAACAGTTATTTTTGTAAGAATGCTTGGCAACCTTAGTTTCAGAGGTAAAAAACTGCCAAATGCAGCAGCAAACAAAACAGGGATACACAAGCCATGTTTTGCATGGAAAGTTACATCACTCGACCTGCAACTCTGGCAAAAATGTCACATTTAGCCTGGCAGGCTGAGTGGGCTGCAGTGAACACACCAGCTCGTGCTATAAAAGTCATGGTCAGAGTATGGACAACCTCTTTATCTGTCAGAAATAAAGAGGTGATGGTAGCACGGTTATGGATAGGACATATGCAATTTTCTCATGCTTTTCTGCTTTGTGGAATATTTTCACCTTTGTGCACTACGTGTACTATCCAAGTGTCAAAATGAAAAAATGTATAGATGTTTTTTACGTCAGCAAATGTGGAGATGTTGAACATTCATGAAAAATTTAAAAAAACATTTGGATAGCGTAGCTTTCATTCAGTGTAATACAATAAAAGATCTGTTAAGTAGTTACGAAGTGGTGAATTTTTGTAATGTGCCATGTGATTATGAATAACCCTGTATGTTGTGTACACAAAGGGCTTGATCTAAAAATGATATAAAGCCAACTAACTTAGCTGACAAGCATGTCATGCTAAAATCTGCTGAAAGATAAGATGACAAGCACCTATCATACTGAACATGGTCATACTTTTGGGTAGGTACCATTATGTACTTGGATTTTAACAAGGGCATTGATTGGCCTTATGGTTGTGTCATTTGGCCTTCTGACTGTATTAAATAAGAAAATGCTGGAATAATGATGAAATGAAGACGATGAAGATAAAATGGGGTTTTATGATGCAGGAGGAAACGGGAGAACCTGCCCTCATGGTCTCATTCTTAGTTTCAAGCCACCTTACTACTGAATTGCTAAAAAAAAAACCACAACACCCTACCGTTTGTGCAATTGGTACAATCTAAGTAAGGAAAGCTTATTGAGGTTAATCCAAATTCATTATGCCCTATTTATTATTGACTCCATCCACCACATTAAACAAAGATCACTTGTAATTGAACTTATATAAAAAATTATATTATTTTATGACAGAACAAACGTGGGATGTAAAAAAGTAAGTAAGGACAACAGTCGGATGAAATTAACAACAGTGTTTCACTCTTGCTTAAATAATATTACATCCCTTCAATATATTCACCATCAAATTTCACGGCACTTTTTCACGCTAGTGGGAGTTAATTTATATGTTATTGGTAGAACTTTTATTGCTGATATCAATGAAGAACCAGTCTATGCACAGTCAGCCTAGTTCTGGCAAAATCTCATGCTCTGCTTCATCTTCGTGAAAAAAATAACAAGAGCTCAAACTTCGGGAATGGTGCATGCTTATGCGGAATTCCAATTTTAGCATCCAGTGATTATACTGTTCTTGTCCACTTCTGATAACAACCGAATGAGTTGGACATACGGTAATGGTTTGAAATGTTAGGTAATCCACAGATTTCATCGTTTGTACTACTGGTACCGTAATCTGATGATGGCAAAACGCTGAAACCCAATACAGATTTGCTTCACATTGGGTATCCTAACACTTCACTGTGATTGAGAAGATCCCCCTTTCCTTCAAGGCATGAGATTTTGCCAGAAATGTGATGTGACTGCACAATAGACTAGTGCCTTGGAAATATCAGAAACAAAAGCTATTCAAAAGTCAAACGTTTTCTTTCATGAGTGCGAAAACTGCTTACGATCCTGAAGGGGACTATATTATGAGATGTAGTATAATTTGGGTAAGTGTAAAACACACTTTGCCACTACTTTTTTACAAACCAATTTGCTCTTGTACAAACCATAATGTCTAGAATTCATTTTAATAATTTCATACTTGTCTTGTTGTCTTCTGCATGTTCGTCTTTTTTTGCCAACGATACTAATAGAATAATTAAAAGCAGGAATTCCCATAAGCACCAGAGCTGTAAAATAATAATAGTTGTATATTAAAGTAAAATAAATAGCAGACCTACACAGAATCTCTATACCAAAGCATAAAGCCTATTGCACATACTTTAGAGGCACGGTGAATTAACTTTAGTGGCACGACTACTGCACCATCAAATGCAACAATTGCTCTGTGCAGCCTCCACATCCAAACCGCTGTTTGTTCACAATTAGAAACACCATCAGTGCATTCCAAGCAACCACAATTTAACATGATTGGCTTCTATTTTTGCCCAGTTGGCCCACACCTTTGTTTTACTTTGATATTGTCCACACTAATTTTTATATTTATTAATTACTAGATTAATTACCCAGCGTTGCCCGAGAGGGGGGGGGGACGCTGAAGTAAAAATGTAACCTTAAGCCATAATTTAATACCTAGATCAGGGATCTATTGTGCCAAAGTAATGTAGCAGGCCACTTAGCATGCCAAATTAATGCAAAATAACAACCACCCAAACAAATTTATTTGATTTTGTATTAACGTGTTTCCAATATGTTAAAGGTAGGTACTTTGGGTTTAACGAGGGCACCGACTGGCTGTTACAGCTATGTCATTTGGCCTTCAGACTTTTATTTAAATTAGAAATACAGAAATGATGATGAGATGGGGATGATATACATGGAACAGGGTTTTATGATGCAGAAGGAAACAGAAGTGCCCCGAGAAAACCTGCCCCCGTAGTGTCAGACCCTAAATTAATATGTCAAATAACTAATCTGTATACTTAATATACAGATATATTGTGCTTACTGTACATCTACAATCCCTGCAAAAACACATCCTTTTTTTGTATATTTTGAGTGGATTGTAAAGTATGTAAACCAAAGACAATAAATAAACACTGGTTAACCAGTATTTATTGTCTTTGATGTAAACATATTAGCCACCAACTGTCTCTGATATTAGCAGATGAACTGATTCTGCTCTCAAAAGCACAGTCACATGCTGGCATGTGCTGCAAGTGCAAAAATGCGGTGCATGTGCTGATTGTTGTAGTTCAAATGTGAACAGTAGAAATAAAAATGAATGGAGATTGTAGCTAGCAGCATGCATTTTGCCACTTAAAGGGATGAAATCAAGAAGAGGGGTGAGTTGTCCTGGTTTAAAAGTAACCTATGTTTTCCGCAATGTCGTAATGTGTCATTATGTAAAATTTGGTCCACATCGGTCAAAGGGTGTTATTTATCTATAAATAAATAAATCAGTAATTTTTAATTAGTAAATTAACTTACTCTAATAAATTATAAAATGATAAATTTAGAATTATAAATTACTAATACTGTATGTATCATATATGTTACAGTAAATACCCAAAATCAGTTGAAACCCTCAAAACTATGTTAAACAATCTTTCTCAGGCAATTTCTCCCATCAAGATCCCTCCCAAAATGCACTTCTATTGTTGCATGACTCTCATCAGCATTGCTGGTAAAACCTATGCAAAGGTTCTTCAAAACAGACTTAATGAAATTGTTGACCACCTGTTCCAGGACAAGCAATGTAGATTTTGTAGAAGTCAAAGAACCACAGGCCAGCTCTTCATCCTTCAGCAGGTAACTTGGAAATTTGCCCAACCAGTCTATATCTCGTTTGTAGACTTGGAGAAGGCTTATGATCATATTGATTGTGTCCTGCTTTGGGGTGTTCTCAAGGAGTACAAGCTAGATGACTAATTTGTTAGTTCTGTCTCATCTCTGTACATTGAGAGTAAGAGTTGTGTTTGGGTATGCGGGAGCAAATAAAAGCCGTTCGCCGTGGTTCCACGTCAATACGTCCAAAAACTTTACGTCCAAAGGCAAAACATTCAAAACCGTTACATCCAAAACATTCACATCCAATGGTCAAAACGTCCAAATTAAAAACGTCCAAAATCTCCAAAATGCTCAAGTAAAATACCACAAAAACACTTAAAAGAATTAAACAATTTAATAAAAGGTTCCAGGAACCGGGGCTTAGTGTGAGGACA
>JAQIWH010006687.1:0-12476 GCA_034695005.1 Cryptops parisi
GGAACATCAGCCCACAACAAGATACCATAGGTGATGATAGGGTGAATTTTAGTTTTAAGAAAGGTAAGTTTTTGTGTATGGGTTAGTATGTTTTTGAGTCGTTTTGATAAATATATAAAACGGTTGATTGATTTGGTAACTTGCTCTGCATGAAAAGAAAAAGAGAAATTTGTATGAAACCAAATACCCAGAATCTTAATAGGGGGAATAGTATCAGAAGGAGGAGAGTGTAAGGGGAGTTGTTTGGTTTTGAGAGTGTTCAATTTTAAGCCCAAGCTAGAAGTCCAGCACGATATGAGATTCAAATCTTGAGATATATGAAACTCATTCACATGTGTTTCAAATTTAGGGGATTTATAGATGATAAAGTTATCATCAACGTAATTAAAAACGGTACCATGTAACTTTAAATCGTGGATTTGATTTATAACAAGAGAAAAGAAAAGAGATGCATTGGGGGAACCTTGGACAATTCCATTTGAGGAAGTGATTTTTGTGTGATCTAAATTACCAATTTGGAAGAAACGATTTTCAAAATAAGTATTTAAGATGTGAATTGTATTGGATGAAATACCCAGAAGGATGCAAGCTTGTATAACAGAGGATCGACTAAGGGTGTCAAAAGCTTTGGAAAAGTCAGTCTGAAGAATATAATGACCATAAAATTTTGGATTATATTGTTGCAAGATATAAGTGTATAAAGAGATAAGAAGATCTGTGCAAGATTTACCAGAAATTCCGTAAGTTCGGGGGTGGCAGGTTGTTTGGACCAGTTTATTGATTTCTGAGAATAGTATTTTATCAACTACTTTGGTGAGAAATCGAAAAGAGGCTATTGGGCGAAAAGATGAGAGTTGGTTTATGAGACCACCCTTATATTTCGGAAAAATAGAAGCAATTTTAAATTTGTGGGGATAGATACGGGTTGATATTATGATTTCAAGAATGCTGGAAAGAATAGGTTGGTAAGAGCGGGGTAAGTTATTTAAAGAATTAGAGTTAAGTATATCAGAAGTTTGATATTTAGAGGTTTTATAAAATTGAAAAGTTTCAACAATATGGGAAGGAGGAATTGGAATTGGCGTGGGAACTGGAAGTAGTGAAAGATCAACTGAAGTAGAATGAGGTGAAACAATGTTGGTGGGATTATTACACCATTGTAAAAACGGAAGGTGTTGGTCTGGTGACAGAGTTTTGATGGCTGTTTTTGATTCTATGTTAATTGTGTTCCATAAATAGTTGTGTTTTTTGTATGTGTTTACTTTTAGAGATATTGATCAGGTTTCTGTAATTTTTCTTTTCAGCTTTCAATCGAGTGTTGGTGTCAAAACAAGGTTTGGTAATAAAGTCGTAATAGCAAGAATTGAGGACATGTTTTTGTTCTGTAAGAACTGGATTCCACCATGGTTTGTTATACGGTTGAGGATGAGTGTAAATAGATTTAGTGTTAAGTCCGTTATTGTAAAAAAATTTTGAGATACTAGAATAAAGGATATCCATAAATTTATTAATGTCTCCGTGACTGTCATTGATCCAACGTGGAATGGAATCAGAGATTTGAAGATCCGAGGTATTCCAGTCAAGATTGGTATAGTCAAAGTTATAAACCTTTTGAGGCACCTGAGTTATTATTTTGGGAGTGAAGTTGATATTAATGACAATAAGAGCGTGATCTAATCGATAAATAGGAATAGATTTTGAGTGAGTAAGTTTCAAATGGTTGGGAAGAAAAACTTGATCGATGGTGTTAGCACAATTAGCTGAATACCTAGTAGGAAAAAAAATTGCTGGATACAAGTGGTAACTTGCGCAAGCTGATTTTAGTATTTCAGTGTAATAATTAGAATGATTAAAGGGAGTGTTAAAATCTCCGAGTATAATAGAATTTGTGCTAATATTAAACTGGTTGGAAATAACATCTACTAAAGTGTCCATATGTACATATGATGGACGGTAAATAAGGACAATACTCAAAGGGGAGTGTTTCCCAAGTATAACGATGTGTAAAATTTCTAATCCTTGGTCTGAATATTTTTTGATAACTTTAGTATGGAGCTTAGTTGAACAAAGAATAGCAACACCTCCGCCCCTTGATGGACGATTACACAGAAATGTTTCATAATCATTAAAATAAGTAATAGATGGGTTATCATCATCAGAAATCCACGTTTCTGTTAAGCACAGTACACTTGAATGATATATGTTGAGAATTGAATAAAATTCGTCCTTTTTGTTTCTAATTGATCTAGCATTAGCATATGCAATTTTTAGATCTACTTGGTTAAGAGGATTAAAGTGTTTGTAAAGTCATTCATCTGGTGGCTTAGCTGCATTAATATCTGCAGTGTTAGAAGCTGGTGGTATTTTTTTTTACATCTGTAATCAGGGTTGGATTGTCACCGATGAATTTGTATATTTTAAGGCCGGTAGGCCATTTTGTCATGTTCATCAAAGTATTAAAATCTTCCGCTACTAAGCGCACAAATATGCTGCGGGATGTGGATCCATCCTTGGTGACCCAATGATCGGTTTGTATCACCTTATGATTATGTTTCTCTAAGGCGGTTTTTAGGTCTGTGGGAGTAACTCCGTCGGCAAGGTTGCTGATACTCAGTCTAACCGTCTTTGGTGGACGAGCTTTAGTTGGGAGCGTAGAGGGGGCAGTGCCCCAGTAGCATGGATTAAGTCTCTTATTACTGTGACGTGGGTTTGAAGAATTTGGTCGTAGAAATGTCTGCGATGAATCATAGTTTTGTTTGTTCAGAGTACGTTGCTTTTTGGGTTTCGCTTGGAAGTAAGGTTCGCTCTCGTCAGAACTAGCAGGCTGATCTGACAATTTTTTTCCTTGCAAAGGTTTCATATTTTTTTTTAAATTCTTGGGATTGTCTTTATGAATGGTTTTACTGGAAGTAGCAACAATCAAGAGCTGATTGACACTAGGTGGATTACTTCCAGGTTGTTTAAGGATTGATGCATAGTTGGGCATCGAACCCGGGTGTACTATTTGAGTAGTTAATCCATGTTTCAAGTTTTCTATAGATATCATGATATTTGACATATTGTAGGTTAAAAGTTGGATGTCTTTTTGTGCTTGTTGTAAGTCATAGTTGTTGGCACGAACTTCATTACCGTCATAGGCTTGGTCGGGTTGAATCAGCAGTTGATTACCAGATGTGGCTGCGGGTATCTGATGGTCGTCTGTTGTGGGCTGGTCGGCGTTGGTTTGTTGTGGTCTAGTGATAGGCGATATTGGCAGCACGATTTGGCATGCTTCGACGTGGAGAATACATTGCCAAAAGGCTTGTATTGCCTTAGTAATCGTAAGTAATCGTAATTTGTATTTACAAAAAATGTTGTAAACTAACTTTTTACTAACCTTAAATAACCTAAACAGTTATATACAAGATTTTATTTCATACCCTGTTCAAAAAGGCTCGGCATTCTATAAAATTCCTAGAGTTTATACATTGACGTAACATAACGACTAATATCGAATTAAGAAACAAAACAATGTCGCGTCATCGATACGTACCCAAACAAAATATTCCTCACGTCACAACAAAGGTAAACATTTACTATCCTATCTAATAAAATAGAAATAACTTCCTACTACTCATCCTCCTCCACACCAGTTATAGCCATTTGACAAGAAATATCACGTGATTTTTTCGCTTGCACCTGGACATAAAGAAAGAATTCTAGAACTTTCTAGAGCTTTCAAAAACCATTTAGAAACTTCCACTTCGTGACAATGTCACTATGCTTCACTAGCGCTCATGTGTGAAAATGCCAAAACTCACACCACAATCGATACTCTAACTGTAACGAATATTGCAAAGCAATATGAGTTAAAACCGTAAACAAGTACATTAACAATTCTTTATAAGCATACTTTTATTATACATGATGCAAAAAATCCATTTCTGATTTCTGCATGTTTCGCTTTATGCTAAATTTAATTTATGCGAATGAAAACTTATGTAGGCTCTGAGTAATTTAAATATTCAATTTATGCGTATTTTGAGTGAATCCATTTTTTATTTCTGCACGTTTCGATTTATGTCAATTTTGATTTATGCGAAATTAAATGTATGCGATCGTTGAGTAATTCAATATTTGATTCATGCGAGTTTTGAAAGATTTTATTTTTGATTTCTGTAATTTTCGATTTACATATGCAATTTTTTACATAGGACTTATGCGTTTTTTGGTTTATGCAAAATACTTATGCGGTTTTCAATTTATGCGTTTTTTTGGTAAATTGGACTATACAGTATGTTCTCACAAACGCCTGTAGATGGCAGTGCACGTTTAATTCGCAGCGTACTCACTCACTCACGAACTCCCAAAAACTTAAAAGACAAGTTAATATAAAGAGCATAATAACTGTAAAGAGTGTGGCGAAGCAAGTTGAAACAATGGATTACGTCATGAAAAAAAACAACTTTCCCGTCATTTTTGACGGGTTATTCACTAGTAACTATATAAATCATTTCTCAGCTCCAACTTTTATCAAAACTAACGTTCCATCAAACTGACAGGTAAAGTCTTTCAACTTTTGACCAACAAGGGTTCTTTCTTAGACTTTTTTTTTTACCTGTCACTTCAAGAACCAGTGAACGAGCGACAAAAGTGGGGGAACTGATGTTATCTAGTTTCCGTTTTCCTCAACAATCGCCCCTCCCCACACACACACACACACACACACACACACACACACACACACACACACACACACACTCGTCAATACGTTGAATGCGAGAAAACATTCTTTTTTACCTTTAAAAGAAAAGTCAACTTTGAGGGGTCGCGATCCTCGAACCGCTTAATGTACCGCTAAATCAAACGAGAGAGAGAGATAAAAGAGAACGAGTAAAGGGTTAAAGGCACCATTAACTTGCGGTCGTCCACATTCTCTCCGTCTATTCTCACCGCGGGGAAAGTAAATGGACCAATTTCAACATCATCACTTTGGATGGCAATATTTTCCTTTCTTCTTCTTCCAGGGTGCAATCCTTCTCCCTATCGTGGTTCTTCCATTATTATATGCCTCCCTGGCCATTCGTACTTGTCCCGCCATCTTTTACTCACTTTATGGCTCGACGAAATCACCAACGGAATAAAAAACAGTTACTATACGATAGCGAAGAAAAATAAATTTCAACCCCCTCCCCGCCCTCTCTTCTTGCAAAGTTAGTTCAGTGTGATGAATCGCCATTTCTTAAGACCAACTTGACTAAACAGATGGGCAATGTTACCATTTCGAAACAGCTCGTTAGTGAAAATACGAGATGACGTATTTCTTCAACATTTAATGTTGCGTAAATCGCTTTTGTTTTACGCAACTGTTACTCAACATGTCGCTTTTCTCTTTCTCTGTTGTTTTTTCGGAAACTGACATTTGACAGTTTCAATTTCAACAGTTTCGATGTTAGTTTTCGTTATAAATGATACGTTACCGGCAATGTCACGAATCTATAGGCATTGTATACAAAACATAGCCTCTTTAAAAACAAACATGAAATAACAACTTGTATAGAATTGTTTAGGTTAGTTAACAACATAGTATCTGAAAAAAATTAAGCCTTAATTTAGGCTTACTTTCTTAACATAACTTAAACTCTTCCATAACGTAACTATTTCAATACTGATACTTTGTCAAAAAAAGCTAGGCGTTGTATACAATACTTTGATTCTAATTTTTGTCGGCAACATATTGATAAAGTTCCAAATGGCTTTATTTAGTGAAAAACATGGCGTCAAGACTATTGAAAAAAAGTGGGTATTTGTGAATTTCCATGGTAAACGCTTGTAATGTTAATAGTTATTGTTGTTAATGTTTTTAATTAACCTAAACTGTGTATCTGTGATACGTTATGGTTAGTATACTAGTTTAGATTAGTTAAAAAAAACAACACTTAATTTTTAAATTAACCTGAACCGGTAAACACACTCTTAAACGCTATAAACAAACAAATAACTACAATAACTAAAACTAATTAAAACTACAAAAACATTAACTACTTGCGTCGCAAGCGTGTTTACGATGCAAACGCACAAAGAACGGTTAGTGATGATTTTTCGCGAAGTCTAATAACAAAATCGCATAAATAGAAAACATATATAAGAACAGAACATACAATAAAAGAACATATATTACATAACATACCCCCCCCCCCCACACACACACACATAAAAAATTACAACGTCTAATTTTTTTTGGCTGTGCAAATACATTATAAGAAAAAGTCGCATAAAAACATACACACAAAGAAACTGCCAAAAGATTTTATTCGCAGTCACACAAACGCCCCCTCTCTGGTTCCGCTCTCATCTTGAGTTCTATCACAACGTGTGTGTGTGTGTCTGGAAAGATTATGTCATCGATTTTCATCCAGAGCAACCAGTTTCCCATCAGCCAATCCCATTAGCGGTTCACTAGCTTTTCACTCAACTCGTTCTTCAATCGAAAAATTCTTAGCCTTCCGAGAGCATTTCGACAAGCTGCTCAAAATACTTCACTATTTTCTTCCCTCATTAAAAAAACGAACAAAAAAATTACCGGAATGAGAAAAAAAAGAAAAGAGAACAAAAATCGAATTTTCCCTTTTATTGCTACCACCATTTTATTTTTCATTCCCTGAAAACCTTATCGTTCTTTAGTGGTTTGTTCTTTTTTCCAGGATTTCCAAAACCAAGACAAGCTTTCGTAAATTAAGACTGCTTATACATTAATATAATTTTACTTGTTAAGAGGTACGGTATATTTGATGTTGAAATTTGTACACTTCCAACAATATTTTTACATTACTTAACTATGATGACATTAGTTTTGAAAAAGCGTGACGAAAAGTGTATAGTGTATAACCATTAGTGCTCATAAACCATTTAGTACATCACTCAACAGTTGTTTATCTGAATGTTTTCTTTTTGCATTAGCCGTTTTTCATAAATAAACTACAATTAGCAAGATTCTCAGAACTGAACGTAAGCATAACGAAATAGGCCTACTAATTGAGGCACCATAATTCAAAATTACGTCGTTATTCCAAATATATCGTGCATTTACGCCGATAAATGCATAAACCTCCTAATTAAAAAATGCATAAATAAATAAATAAATAAATAAATAAATATAAATAATTGCATTAGTTATAAATAAAATGCATTTACGCAGTTTATAAATGCATTTACCCAAAGATCAATAACAAGCGACCAGTGAAACAACCAGAACGTGAAGCGACAAAAAAGAAAGAAATCACAAAATAAATTTCAGATTTACAATAGTCGCGTTGCACATTTTTGCTCCAAAAAGTTCGAAAGTGCAAACTATAAGCAACCCAATGTCTTTATGTTATTATAGACTGGTCTGAACCGATTCAATATATGCATTTTAAGGAATAACGGCATACGTGGCTTTTTCAGTAAATTTGGAATTATACTTGATTCACCGGTAATAAAAACCATTTTTGCATAGAGCAAGAGTGATCTACAGTGAAACTGTCGTAGCACAGCATGGTACATTATAATCATTATTCTTGGTTCAGTTGTTTTTTCGGGTGGAATTGTTGGAAATAAACGAAATAACAGTCTGACTAAATGAACCAACTTTCTAAATATGACTCGGTACCTACCACTCATTAACAAACAATGGGATGATCTGGAAAATGCATTTCAATTGGAAATACCACCATTGGGCAGAACTCCCTCAAAATCCTATAATGACAGTATGACTAAATGAACCATCGCCTACAACTTTCTAAATATGACTTGGTACCTACGACTCATCGCTTGAAAATTAACAATGGAATGACCTTGTAAATGCATTTCAATTAGAAATACCACAATTGGAAGTCTCTCAAGATTCTATTATATCCCAAACTCGCCATTTTTATTATATGCTTTCGAAGTACAGATGAAGAAAATTAATTTTGGAACACCCTGTATATACTTATTTATTTTTGACAACCAATACTTTCAATAACACCATCTGTTGTTGTTGTTGTTGTTGTCTTATCTCGAAGAACTCTTGAACACAGCTTAGACACTAAATGACTTTTCCTAACAAGCTCTTGGTACCAACACTTGGGAAAGCGTAATAAATAAAATATCAATAACACACAGACAAAGCAAGTGAAGGGGATAAAGGCTTCACTGTCTAGACTACCCAGCTAAAATACACACGAAGAAACTCACCTAGAAAGAGACAACAATATAACTGCCCCCCCCCCACTTGTTTGTTGTTGTTCACAACATTTTTGTTATTCTCTTTTTCTCTACTACGGTTTCATTACACAACGAGCTACATGTCGCCATATTGATTTTTTATATCTTTATTTTTTATTTTCGATTTTTATTTTTTATTTTCATAAACACAACCATGAAGCTAAACTATCATCAACGCTGTTTCTATTAAACACCTGTCATCGTGAAACTGTTAAAATTTTGCTGACAACATCTAAAAATGCTGTAACAAACTTTTTATTTTCTACAAACAGTAGAAAAAAATAATATCATCCACAAAACACCAAGCTGACTAAGCAAAAGTGGAACTTTAAAACCTCAATCCCTCTAATTTACATGAGAAAATAAAGAAGTGGATATCGACCAGGGTGGAGATAACTTGTGTTGTTGTATATAATGATATTTTGGGTTTATATGAAAAAACAAAAAAAAATCCAAAACTCATCACTCATCCACCAACAACGTAACAAAATCGATATGCAACACAATGACGAGGTGATGATGTCACAACGATCGTCATGTGGGTAACGAAAAACTTAACCAACATCAAAGTTGGTAGACTTAAGCCCCTTTAAAAAAATGCACTAACATAAGTTAAAAATTCAAACTATCAGAGAACAAAATATTTTCGACAAAATTAGCAAACAAGCAAAGGACAAAATAAGCAAAGATTATATAGGTTACCGTCAAAATCCGAATTCAGTTAAAATCCAGCTCTGAGTAGTTAAGTCTAGAATTAATTGATTGATTTTAGAACCAGCAAATTGAGCGTTTGGTGGCCTTCGGCCGCATTAATTAACTTAATTTTCCTGGATAAGGTTAATCGAGTTTTGACTAATGAGTTCGGGTTTTAACTAAACTAATATATAATATTTAAAATATTCTAAAGTATAGTCGTACGACAGTAAAATATATTCTAAAATACTTCACATTATTATGATCTGTTCATAAAATGGCAAGTATCATGTTGATACTGGTCATTTCATTATAATAGTTTCTTTGTGAGATAATTTTTGTTTCCTACGTAGCTGGTTTAAAAATAATGTTACACGAACCATTCTTAACACCAAATTTGTAACTCTATGATGTATTCTTTCATGTTTTATTTCACTTTTAGTACAGTGAATGACAAAATGCTCTTAACTATAACAGCCATTTTTATTCTTCTCTCTCTACTGCTTGTTTATCTCCGCCACCAGACATACTGCTTGATCAGATGTCCAGGCTTGCTAGCCTATAAGCTCATACAAAAACTACACTTTACTTCTATAGAATCAAAAATGCTAAAAAGACAAAAAAGACCAAAAATGTAACTTAAACTCTTTTAAAAAATCGATTAAAATATATACACATGCACGAATATCACTCATGTTATCTTTAAATTGCGATTTTTCTAATGGACAGTTATTTATCAAAAATTCTTAAATGATGACAATGATGGAAAACTTAAAACAAATGTGAAAAGGACCATTTCATGGATTGCAACTTTTGTTATCGTAAAACTAAATATTTTGTTTCAACTTCACAAATAATTTTGAACGTCTGCAATGTTATTATTATTACAGTATTATCATTATTATCTTTCATTTGCGGTTCCAGGGACCAAAAGTAAATATTACAACAACAAGCAAATGACAACAAAATAAATTAAACAAAAACATACCATAAGTGGACAATATTTAACATGACGTAGAACTTAAAAGTTTGGTATTTGAGAAACATTAACATGGCATATAAGTTTTGTTTCAAAAGATAGAATACATTTTTTCAATTTTGTTTTCATGATTAAGAACAACACCCAACGACGATGAGAATTAAGAAGCAGGTTCCAGTCTTCGTCAGGAAAATATTTTTACAGTAAAATGCAAAAAAATATATAAATAAAAATATAATAAAATAAAATTATATACTGTTTATTTTTTGTATAGATTCAAGCAAAACAAATGATATATTTAAAATTAATATTTTTTACAAAGTAATTTTAAAATTTGGGCATAAAACCAACAACTAACATAAACTTATAAACTTACTTTAAACTTGTATTAAATTCGATTCCACAAGAATATGATGGAGGGAAAAAAATAATCAAATTTATGTTTCAGAACTTTCTCACTAGAGTGTTCTGCTTTATACAGCCACCTATCGTCGAAACATCAAATGTTTTTTACAGTACTTGTTTTGAATAACTAAGATTTCATCGCTAAAATAAAAACAAGTGCATTAAAAATACTTTTTAAACATACTCTTTATATACTGTCATATACACCCACAATGTATGTACACACATAGCCCTAATGCAAAGAAGAATCCATATTTGATTTCAGCATGTTTCGATTTATGCGGATTTCATGCGAATTTCGATTTACGCAAATTTAAATTCATGCAATCGTTGAGTGAATCGGTATTTGATTTATGCGAGATTTGAATAATTCTATTTTTAATTTCTGCAATTTTCGGTTGATTTAATTATTTATTTTATATATGCAATTTTTTTTTTTACATTGGACTTATGCGGTTTTTGATTTATGTGTTTTTGATACAATGGACTGTACAGTATATTCTCATGAACGACTGTAGATGGCAGTTTAAATTTTAATTCCCAGCTCACTCATTAACTCACTCACAAGTGAGGCTAATATAATGAGTATAAAAAACAATAACGCTGTTCTCAATTTAGGAATGAGTATAGAGGTTCTCAATTCATGCGAGTCCCTTATATGGAATACATGCGATGAGAAAAAAATTTATCGTGTTCGTCACTCTACAACAAAATTTCACTACAATGCGTTTTCATGAAACAGTTCATAAATGAGTTAAACGCAGAAATTTTGTCGCTTTATGGGAATTAGACATAAAAACGGTAAGTTTGCTTAGATAGCAACCCTCGCATTAAATCGAGAACCTTCTTGCAAACAACGTTCTCTTATGCTCTTGCACGCTCACTTGAAGAAAAGCCGAATTACGTTTCCCTTTGGTGACCTTAAACCTTTTTTTGTGAACTAGATCTTAGCCAACTTTTTAACATTCGCCAATATGCGCTTTTTTTTTATGAAATAGTTCATAAATCAGTTGAACGCAGAAATTTTGTAACTTTATGAGAAATTAAAAACCATAAAAGCAGATTTTCGATTTATGCGTAGATCGCAACCCTCGCATAAATCGAGAACTTTCTTACAAACAACATTCTCTTATCCTCTTGCACGCTTACTTGAAGAAAAGCGAATTACTCTCCTTTGTGTGACCTTAAACCTTATCTCACTTTCATACATTTTAAGCTCTTCATCTCTATATAATAATAAAAAAAAACCTGAGAATGTAGTAAAAATCAAACCAGCCCTTGGAAAACTAACTTGTGAGCTCTTTCATAAAAGAAGGGACCCCTCTCCTCCACATCATTAATCAACTGGGAGCTTGTGGTGATAACGAAACTCAATCCCCTGCCATCAACCAATCAATGTGTTACGTGAGAAGAACGTCGTAGTCTTCCCATCTCATCATCCAACAACAATAACATTTTTCTCCCAACAACTTGCACACACTTTATTTTTTCTCTTGCACAAAACTTTGTCTTTTTGCAAAAGCTAAAAATGGCCAATTGAGTCGCACAAACGCCGATTGCACTTCTATCTCTAGAACAACACACAATCGCTGTTCACCAATTACTCGAATTGCTGGCTCAATGACTGAAACTAATGGCTCGTCGAAACAAGATAGTTTCTTACGGTTTTTGCTGACACGTTCAAGAGAAAGTACCAAAAAAGAAAACCTTTCATTTAGAAAAGAGTTTCTCTTTTCATTCGTTGGTTAAACAAATGCATCCAAAATTCTACATTATATAAAATGCCTGAGTTTTTCATATATTACAGGTGACAATGTATGAAATCCCACAGAATGTAAAATTCTGATTTAGGCAATGTATAATGGAAACAGGTAAGGGACTAAATGTTTTTACAAATTCAAGAATCATGGTAGAGAATTCGCATTTTGATAGGCAATGTGTGTATGAAATTAACATTAGAATTGTTACGTTATCAGTTTATGTTAAATTTAAGCTTATTTTTTTTAGAAAATGTTGTTAAATAATGAAGTGAAAGTTTTCTTTTCTTCAGAAATGATTATTTTTAGATAAATAATTTTTATTTCACTTTTTTTGGCAAGAAACCTGAAATTTACCAAATTTAGCAATGATTGTCGATGATGTTTACTAATTATTTTTTAATTTGTATTTTATA
>JAQIWH010006688.1:0-12473 GCA_034695005.1 Cryptops parisi
ATTGCATAAATTTAAATTTGCATAAAAGAAAACAAAACATATACAAGAAATGCAAAAGCGAATTATTACTCAAATATCGCATACATCGAAATTAGCATAAATCAAATGTACCAAAAATCGCACAAAACGAGAGCCACAAGAATCAAAAACCGCATAAAAACAATGTAGCAAAAAAAATCGCCTAAATCAAATTGAAGATTTCAGAAACAAAATAAAGCGTATTTAAATTATTTTTTTACATGTAGGTTACTTGTTTTTTTATTTTTATTATTTTAACAGTCGTTATTGATGATTTTTATTAGCTAGCTAAAAAACAACATTTTAACAAAGTTTAGATTTAATATTATAACCATTCTATTAAACATCACCACCATTATTACCACTTTATTTCATAACTACTGTACATGTATATCGTAGTGTATCATTCTGAAACTTGAAACCGTTCCGCGCAGCTATCAAATGACAGTGCATTGCAGAAAAGCCAACCGGGGAGCTTTTTTCTATTAATAGGACAACGTTACAGGAAGATCCAAAAATAACTCCCGACATCCTTACACAAATATTTCACAACTTCCATTCTAAAGACAAGAAAATCAATTACATCAATTACTTTTAAAACGCTTTAAAACAACTTTATCGTTACAAATATTAAGTCTCAACTTAAAAACAAAAATTCTAAAAATACTTTCAACTAGTATTGTCTAGTATTTAATTTTGTGTATATGTAAAACAAATTTTTTTTGAACGTATAAAATAAAACAAACTTACATAATGGAAAAATTAAAATAAAATAATAGAAAAAAAATGAATGATATAAATTATTTAATAATATAAAAAAATTATGTAAAACTAAAAACTAAAACGATTTTATAAACGAGTTCAAGTTCGAAATAAACAAAAAAAAAATCAATGTGTAGTGCCAGTTTTGCAAATCGCACACTATACGTCCACTTCTAGTTATCGCAAACGGAAGAAGAACATTAATCTTTTTCAATGACAAAAAAAAAAACCAAACCATACACACAAAAAAAAAACTCCAAACTGATATTGCACATTTGCCTGAAATGTAATAAATGAAATAAAAAAATAATATTTTTTTCAACGTTAGCACTATTTTATTCCATGTTTTCACTTCACCTAAAGTCCATCTGCTGCTGCCACCTCTTTTTCACTATTTGCACAATAATGTAGTTATTATTAAAAAACGTTCTCTGTGAAGAGATCCATTCAATTTGCGGTTGTCAGCGCTTTTTTATTGCAAGGAAATGTCTACATTAAAAACGTACACTATAATAAAACGAGTTTAATTTTATAATAAGCTATAACGTTAGTAGGTGATGATGGTCAGTACGTTGAAACTAATTTGTATCGAAACATGCTTATGGTCTATGAAACTTGTGATGTATAATATACTTGATGCTTATTTTAGTAAATACAGTTTTTTGAATTACACGCCTCATGGAGTCAAAACAATGTAAAAATCATACACGTTGTAGTATATAATTTTATAAAATCTTAAAATGTGAACAAATAGCTCTTGAAACACACTTTATAATTTTGAGTACAAAAATTACAATATTTCACCTTATCAAACTCTTCATATTAGCTTCACCTGTGAATTTGTAATTGAGCTGGAAATTGAATGTATACTGACATCTACAGTCGTTTATGTGAATATATAGCCTAATGTACCAAAAAACGCATAAATCAAAAACCGCAATGTAAACGAAATCGCGTATAAAACAAAAGAAAACAAAAATGTAATTACTCAAAATTTGCATAAATCAAATATCGGATTACTCAATGATTGCATAAATTTAATTTCGCATAAATCGAAATTCGCATAATTCGAAACGTGAAGAAATCAAAAACGGTAAAAATATTTTACAATTATGTATGTACATACAGTATATCTGTATAAAACAGTAATCTAAATAAAATATATGCTTAAAAATAATTTTTAATGAACTTGTTTACACTTCCATCAATTCTAACTTTACAAGTAAATTAACTTAAACACAAAATTAGAAACAATGTCATTTTCTCATCAATTCGAACTTAACTTAAACTCAACATGAAACTAATCATAAATACTGCTTTACAAATTTCAAGTATACTAAAAATACTTATTTTAGTTTAATATATAGTATCACTCGCTACTTTTCATTTTTGGATGGTATATTACACTGTATAAAAATAAAATTATTAAATGTTAACTTATGAAAAAGTTTTTTTTTAAGTTTGCACTTTTTTTTGTGAAAAGTGCACTTGAAAAGTAGTTTTTTTGGCAAAAATTAGTAATTGTAAACATGAGAGTTTTGAAACTTATTTTTTACAAATTATTTGTTTCTTTTAGTGTTGTTTGCCATTTATTACAAAACATAAAAGACTTCTGTACATGTTTCAAAGCTCTAGGCTTCATTCTCAGCAGGAGTGCAGATATAAAATAACAAAAATTTGAGTTTGTACAAACAAACTTACAAACAAACAAAATGTTAACTTATTTTGCAGTTTCTTCATCTTAGTTAAAAATATATTACATAATTAGAAAAATTGTCCTATTTGTTTAATCAATTCGAACTTTACAACTTAATCTCAACATAAATAAACACTCTTTACAAATTTCAAGTATAATATAACTTGATACTTAATTTTAATCTAATTTTCTGTATATATATATACACTTTTGATACTTTTCTTCTCGAATGGTATAATACACTGTACAAAAAAAATTATAAAATCTTTTACATTTTTTTACACTTTCTTCAGTAAAATATTAAATAAACAGTAAATAATAAATAAACAACAGCCTCATCTCCTTGTCAAAACCCCTTCGTTGCCTCAAAACCTTCGCATTTTAGTTCAACCCGTCCGTCCGCTGCTGCCATCTCTCTCGCTTCTCTACCTCTCTCTCTCTCACGCACTCTCTACTATACTACTAGAGACTACACTATAGTAACTTGTGTGCGTGTGCGTGTGCGTGTGTGTGTGTTGGGTTATTATCGACGTCTGTTCTCTGTGGCTTCGCCGGCGAGCTCGTCTTCGCCGACTCAACAACGATGGCCTTTCACCCACCGACAACGACGACTATTTTACAACATTTCGTCGCATTTGTGGCCATCGTTTTTCTCACGCCTCCCTACACCAGGGCTCAGCTCAGCGAAATACCACATCAAGAGTAAGTACTAAGCTAGTTGCCAAAAATTCTGGCCTCCTTTTCCACTCTCTTTTACTATACTAGCTTTTCTGCCATCATCGTCATCAGCTCTAGTTTTTTTTCCCATGTTGTTAAAAGCTAGACACAGCGCTGTATTGTCGTTCTTTCACCGATCAAACAGCGATGAAATTCGTTAATTTCGCAGAATATTCGTACGGATTGAGTGTTTTTTTACGCGTGTGTGTGTTCATCTTGATCGTGTTTGGTAGGGAAGTAGCCTTTCGGGAGGAAGATAAAATGTTTTCCCTGGATATTGAAATTAAGCCTTGTAAATGGCTACCATTTGCCAAATAACATGGCAGACTTTTCGGCTGATGTTGTGTGTGTGTGATTCCTGAAATGTTTTTCGCATTCCACGTTGTGAGAAAAATCACATTTCGATCATCGTTTAATTTACGCTTTATTTTTGTAACGCGTTACGAACGTCTTTAAAAAAATAAATCGTCACCGAACTTCTACGCGCTATATAAAACTGTACGTCATGCAATCTCAATTTTCTAAAACATTGACTCGACAAATTCTACCAAAAAAAAACCCCACATTGATTAAAAAACCCAAAATAATTCAAAACCATAGTTACGTTTTGTAACGCAATTATAATCTTTTACTACTTCATGAGCACACCTTTAAAAAAAAATACACACAAAAATCAATTATATTTTAGTTTATAACTAAACAAATACTGTAATTCTCAATGTTCTAAATGTTCTAAATGTATTAAAAAAATAATTATCATGTCACTAAATATTAGGTAAGAGCAAGTAAAAGCAATAAACAAGAAATAGCAGCTGTTTATAAGCGAGTGGTGTACATCAGATGGCGCTTCCGTTAACCAAGGGGGGTGTGTTTCCATCTTCATCAACAGCCGCAGGGCCTCATCAAAACCAAAGTGAAACATAATTTCCGTAAAATTTTCCTATAGTCGACCCAATCTTGGTTTCACTTGCATCTTTGTCGATGCAAAAAATGTTATAGAAACTAAAAAGCTGCAAGATTGGAATTGACGATGATAATCTAGGAATCGATGTTTAGCTACTACTACTACTGTACTGTATACAGCGTATTGAAACAACGCAGTGCACTTTGTCAATGTTTTTCCAGCGTTTTCATTTCTAGGCAACTAAACCAGATGGTAGCTTATCGTCACACCTTTAAACTGCGCGAAACATGTGCAATAGATTAGATTGCCAAAAAATATATGTATATATATATATACAGTATATACAGTGATGCAGTTAGTTATTATTGCATTTAATGCATGCTAATTTAATGCATCAACGAAATTCTTAACAAAATTAAAAGTGCGTGTTATGTATTAACAAAATTCACTGTACATTATGATTAGTTTATTTATTTTTTGATTATTTTATTTATGTGTTTGTTTTGTTTAGATTAAATGTTGCAGATCAGTTAACAGTTCAATAATGAACAGAAGGATTCGTAATCATATTTTATGATGTAGTGCATATTTTATGTGTACTGTTAAAAGTACGAAAATCTGTGTGGTTGTGATATAGTTGAATTAAAAATGTGTAAAATGTGTATTAGTCAAAATCTTTTGTTTTCCATGACTACAGAGTGTCCCAAAAGTCGTAATACATATGTATTTTTTTCAGATATAATTTAAGAATAATTTTGATATAATAAATTAACATTTTTTAAATAAATTTTCTTATGTATGGCAAATTTCGAGACACCCTGTATAATTAATTAAAGCGTGAAATCGGTTATGTTCACGAATGTACCTAGTTTAAAAGTGACATTTGTTATTTAATGAAATAAAATACTTAGCTGTAATGTTAAAGCTGTTATTTTATGAAATGCCTAAATAAAAAATCTGAAATACGTCATTTTATAAAATACTGAAAGTGCGAAATCTGTTATCTTCACGAATAAAACTAGTTAAGTGTGAAATCGTTCATTTTTCGTAAAAAATAAAATCACCCAGTTAAAGTGTCAAATCGATTGTTTCCATGAAATACAATTTACTTACTTAAAGTGTAGAGTCGATTATTTGATAAAATGTCGAGTCAAAGTGGAACAAACAACTACAGCATTAAACAACTAACTTCAACAGGGTGTCAATAAGTTATCACTACAACTTTCATTATCAGGAAGTTAAGGATTTCAATAAGTTATTACTACAACTCTAAGTTTTACTACAACTTCCATTCGTTTAGTACTGAATTTGTAGTGACACCCTATATATTATTTTAAAATAGAATATTTCATGAAATACAGTACTTAAACTTTAAAAAATGTAAAATCCATTATTTCACGAATTACCCAGCTCAAGTGAAAAATCTGAGTTTTATTGAAGTTCGTTTTTGACGTAATAAAATTAAAATAAATTTGTATCAATATCTCAGTTTCCGACTTTCGAAACCGGAAATGTTCAAATAATAAAATTAGAAAGTTTATACAGTATAAAGTTCGAAGTTACCAAATGAACCACGATATGTGTCACAATTTCATTTGGATCTTTCAAAAACAAAAACAAATAAAAAATAAACCAGCTCTTCTCTTTGAAAAGTTGTATAAAAAGACCAAGGGTCAAAAGTCATCATCGAGTCAAGTTCTCTCAAATTTATAAATTTTCTCGCCCAATGGGTTTTTCAGAGAGCCCATAACATTAACCCCTTTGGGTGTTTGTAGCCCAACAAACATCATTTCAGGGCAAAAGCCACTTGTGTTGAAAACCACCAACGCTTTGGTTACATTAGCCACTTCTACAACAACTACACTATCGATTAAGGCTTGGGTTGATCTTGGAAACTCGACACCTTCCGACCAATCGATTTATTATAAGTATATATAGATGTACCCTTCTCTTTCCTTCTCCATTTTTGAACAAAAATTATTTTTTTAAAAATTTGTTTCTTATTTTTCTTAATAACCCAGAACAAAACAACACGCGTCTGTTACTTCTGCCACTGCATCTGTAACGTTTGTTTTAAAATCCGGTCAACCTATCGCAGTAGTTACATTCTATAATTAACAATTTTTTTTGTCTAAAATACAACAATGAATTGCATGAACGTAAGTTAATGCGATATTTACTAATGCGATAGTAAACTAAAAATTTTACACAAAAAAGAATAAACACAATTTTTGTCTTTAGACACCCCGTGGTATTCCCAGTAACATAAATGTTTTGCCATTTAAACAATCGTTACGTGCAGAATCATGTTTGGTTCTATATTCCATTATTTTAACAATAATCACGTGGTGCATAAACAAAGTTGAATAAAGAATACAATGACATAAACCTATTTAAAAAGTTTGCGGTTAGCTATTTTCAACTGATATCTCCAAAGTCTTTAATACTGTATTCTGTAGTAGTATGGTTAATTAATTTGTTGCGTCTATGTTTTCAAAGTCTAAGTTGTATCCTTTACAAAGTTATTGAGATTATCTGATTGACATTTCCAGATTGGTGACCTCACAACAGCTCGGATTCCTTTGACCAGTCTTTAAGGCATAGTTCAAGGATCCTTCATGTCAACTGTTCTTTATGTCCACTAACGCTTTGTTTGATGTAAACTTTAATTACATAATTGAATCCCACTGGTTCCATATGAATTTAGTTGTGAGTCTAACACTACGATCGGAGGTTTTCTCCCGTTTCTTCCTGCTTGGTGAAACTCCACTTACCTAATTTGACTTCGGCTGTGGGGTATAGTATCGATAAAATAAAATAAATAATTAATTAATTATTTTTTTACTTAGTGTTTATTTTGCCTTATAACAAGTTTGAACGGCATGCTGCAAACTAGTTGATCCAAAAGGATCTATTGATTATAATAAATAGTTAGCACAACACGAAACCTAATCCCTTTAAGACTTGCACACAAATTACATCCATTTCATACATTGCATATCTCCAAACCTATTTCCATCAAGGATGTAATCCTGGATTCGCAACATAATTTCGGTCAACACGTTGATATTTTGAAACTACATAAAAAAAAATTCTGTTTTTGATATGTGTAAAAAAACAACATCCTGGTAACTAGTGAAAAAATCGTTTTTTAAAATAAAAAAAACAACTATAATTATCTGTGCTTAGTTATCGCATCTGGTTATGGTCAAATTCGATTAGCTTTCGAATAAAATGGTTAACTGTTGCATATAATATTCTGTTGTGTACAAACTTTGACTGGTCCAGATATACATCTCATAAAATAAAATACCGACAAATTTTAACAAAACCCAAGCTTACTAAATATCACAGACAAACAACTTTCAGAATATTAAATAGAATTCTTCACATCATTACAAAAAATTCTAGATATCTACTGTATGATTACTTATAAGTTCAGTTACGATAAATTTTCTTCAACTACAAGTGTCATCAGAAAATTGAAGGGAGTCATGTGAAGGGGTAACATTTTAACAATTTTGAAGAAAACGCGTTTTAAGATATGAACTTGCCTTGCTGTCTATGAGCTACTTCATACTTCTTGCACTAATATCTTTGCACATATTGTTGTTTGCTCAAATTTATGCGTCGGAAAGTTATAATTCCACCTAACACATTCGAAAATGCTTCTAGGTCATTTGCGACAAAAAATGTTACTAACACCATTTTTACACCAGGCCCTTAAATTAGCTTCTGTTATCGCTGAAAATATTTTGTTATTTTTATTTTACAATGTAACGCTTCATAAAGACAAAAATTCAAACTGTAGAAAATTACAAATCATATAATACCTGTAAAAAATGAAGGTCATTACTAATTGAAGGGCTTCGGGCAATATTCAAGGGCTTCATATTATTATTATTATTATTATTATTGCACGGTCAAGGTGACCAAAGGGAAAAAAAGACAACAAAAACATAGAAACTTAAAACTAGCAATAACAAATTGCACATAATAAACATATAAATAAACACATTATACATATTTCACATAAGTATATAATGATTGATCAAATTTTTTTAAGTTCACATCGTTAAAGGGCTGCATGGAAGCCAGTCGTCGTAAACGATATGGTAAAGAATTCCATTTCAAATAGATGTTTCCAAGATATCTTTTATGTGAGGAAATGTTAGAGATGAACAGTGAATAATTTTATTGTGTGTTGTATCTTTTTACTCATTTGAGTGTTGAATAAAAATAAATAAATAAATAAATAAATATCATAATATGCAACATTTTTTTTTCAAAATTGACATTTTTACATCAAAGTGTCCCTCAGTAGTTTCTAACTCGTTACTTTACCACTTCCTGGATTTTTCCAGGAAATGACAGCATAATTTAGAAATCACTTTGTTGCTTAGTATGGTACTCTATAGAATTTCTCACCAGAAAAACGACTTTCCTGAACAATTTTAAAAATGTAGCTTATCATTAAATTGCCCAAAACTTCTGTTTGTTTGATAAGTCTGTGTTGTCATGTAAATTATTGTCATTTTGTCTGTGTTGTCATCTTGAAATTTATTATAATGTTTTGTTTAAATTATATTTTTATATTACTTTAATTTCGTTGGACAGTTAAATTTATTGAATTAAAATACATAAATAAAATAATACAAATCTATATAAATAAAAATGTAAATGTCCGTTTGTCGTAACCGATGGACTCGAAAAGTTCTGCACCGATTGCTTTCACGTTTTGCCACAACGTTGCATTCGAATAGTCGATCATTTTTATATACGTGTTATATACCTGTCACACCTGTAAAAGGTAGAAACATAGAGGGAGCCACAGCAACGCGTGGCAGGGTACAGCTAGTTATAAATAAAATTGACCATTGCTGTAGTATACAGTAAGTTTTTGTTGCTTAGTTTTATTGTTTGCATTGTCTTGCGTCGTTTAATTATTTCGTTCTGGGATGCTGTATTAAATAAAAATAAAAAATAAATTAAAATAACACAAAATCTCATTCTTGAACAACTTGACGTTCGTTCTAACAAATGTTCGTAAACCGAGAATTGTCTGCATTATCAATGTAAAAGTCAGTTAAGCGTTAGAAAAGCGTCAATCTCCACACACAAATAAAAAATTTAAAACAAAACAAAAACAAAACATCTAATCCAACAAAACTACTACATTCAGTTAGTTAGTTAGTCAAATTAATTCCATCTTAATAATTAAGTGTTGGTTGCTTGGCAAGTGTTTTGTGAAAACTCATTACGAGCCAAAAGAGATCAATGTAATCTACAATTTTCACACCGATTGCGAGTCGTAATTCACTTAGGTTGTCTGTGCGTAACTTAGCCTTAAGTTAACCAAAATTGGAAAATTAATGTTGGCCTGGGAAAAATCGATGGGCTTCCCAATACGTACGCAAGCGAACGCTTCCCAAGGAAAGGATTTATGTTGCTTTTATTACATTACTTCCACCAACTTCCGCGTAAACAAATGCGCACAATGGTCCCCCTCTTTTGTCCAATCGATTCCCATTTTTCCCATTCGAAATTTTCATATCAACGACTGTCATCGTATTAATTGGCCATTGGTCACCAATAGGACACGCCTAATGCACTCCCTCCCTTTACCTTTACACTCATGTTACGACCTAATAAACCTAATTGCTACTACTACTCATTCGCTATATAGATTATTCGCTCTGCAACCTTTTCATTACCCTAAACATAGAGATTGAATGGTATCACTCCGCATCATTGGAGGATCATCTCCAACTGGTTAGATTCTAGTTTCCATCATTCGACATGAAAATTACACGTGATCAATATTCAATTTTGTTTTTACTTCTAATTTATATCTTAGTTAACAACTGGCTATCAAAGATCCAGTGAAACGTGTTTTCCAAATCATCTTTACCAAATTTAAAATTCAGCAACAAAATTTAGTAATTCAACTGTTAAATTCTTCAGCCTTCAGACTATCAACGCTATTTGAAGTGGTGTGACAACCCACTAAGTAACACCTTATCCCCTCACACTTTAATAGAGATTTCTTTGACCACACCTATTAACCCTATTCAAACTATTTCTCAGGATACCATTGTTCAAGCATTTAAAGATACAAAGAATAAAAAACCAGATAAATCTGACTTGCTAAATTGCCACACCATTGATAAACTTAAAACTGCACCTATCCTTATTATTTCCACTATTCTTAATTTTATCTTCAAAACTTTAACTTACCCTCAGAAATTTAAAATTGCTAATATTTTTCCAAAACATAAATCTGGCCCGATCCATGAAATGTCTTCATTCAGACCCATAGCTTCCTTACCTTTTCTTAGTAAAGTTCTTGATAAAATTCTGTTTTCTGAAATTAAAAAACTAGCCAATATCATCTGTCACCCACTAACATATGGTGTAACTACTCATAAATCACATACTTCTTTTCTGCAAGACCTCTATCAATACTTAATAAACAATTATAATCCGTTAAAATATAACATAACTATTCTCCAAACTGATTTGTCAAAAGCCTACGATACTTTGCATCGTCAATCTGTAATTAATAACTTGATGAATTTCGTTTCGATCAAACTTCATGAAATATGCACAAAGCTTTCAACTTATTTCTCAATAACACAATATTTTTGTGGGGAAAAAAAATTATCGTCACTTGTAAATAGGTGTTCATTAAATAATTGTACCGTGTTCATTAAATAATTGTACCTTGTCAATTATCTGCCATTCACTGATCGACTGTTTCGTACAAATAAGTTCAACATAACAACAGTACTATGTACTGTATTTAATATTAATATACAACTTATGATTTTATTGGAAATAAACAATTTCAATTGTTGAAACCCGATTTGCTTGTTTTAACTGCAATGAAAGGGAGTTGACGCAAAGCCACAGTGAAAAAAACGTTCCATTCGGCTGCCGCAGGCCGCCAAACGATTCAATATTGGATTTAAATTTGACAAAATATATATTTTTATACGCTTTATATTAATTTCACTTGTGAGTGAGCTGGGAATAGAACATATATTACAATCAACTACAAACCAGAACTGCATAAGTCCTTCGCAGAAATCAAAAACCGCATATATATATGTAAATATAAAAAAAACGCATCAAAAATTGCAAAAATAAAAATCAGAGGAATGACTCAAAACTCGCATAAATCGAAATTCGCAGTAATAAAAATTCGCATTAATCAAACATGAATTACTCAAAACACGCATAAATTTAACATCGAATTTCTTAAAGATTGCATACATTTAAATTCGCATAAATCGAAACATGCAGAAATCAAAAATGAATTCTTTGCATTATGTATGTACATACATACATACAGTATATTTGTACATGACGTTATGTTATGAGTGAGCATTTTTAATGTACCGGTACTTGTTCCATATATTCTCCGTCGATTACGAGCCGGTTAGGAGCACTACAACATTAACATTACAGCTTTACAAAGAAACTCCGGTTCAAATTTGAACATCCATTTTTTTGTCGGGGATGTTATTATTTAATAACTGACTAACGTAACCCATCAATAGTAAAGCACCAAAACAATGGCGGGCAGATAACTAACCAGATCCCAGGACCTACCCAATATTTTAACATTTTTAATACGAAACAGGTCTTTCATTATAACACACCACGAGACAAAGTTCACTGTTATATAATTAACAGACCGTTTCCTTCATTGCAAAATCAAGACAAGACAAATCCTCCATACCATGGTGTAACACGATTTACATTAACAAAACAACAGTTCACGCAACATCCAGAATATAAATACCAAGTCAAGTTCACAACTTCAGCCAACAAATAAACAAACATGCAACACACTCAAGTGTAACCTAATAGTTAAACAAATCGTTTTTACTCAACCAATTTTATTATCTATTGCTTTACGGTGCATTGTTTACCAAACATGGTAGCAAAAGAATTTCTGTTTTGTTTGACTATGTAACCAAGTTGATAATAAGTCTGAACTAAACTCCCACTGTTTAACCGGTTCACAACAGGTGAGCATGACCTAGGTGGGCCAGTAACACCAAACAGATTAACATCAAACAACAACAACATTGAGTAAGAATTTCGCTTCTCTTGCCCAAGGAGACGATTCTGTGGAATGTCTCTTTTCCCTAAGAAGGAAGTGACACCTGAGAAAATGTTGTTTTTTCTTCTTCTACATCTTTACTCTCCAACAACTTCCAGTCTACTGTGTCAACAACATACCAAATTATGACGTAATTACATAAAAGTATATTACAACGACTTATATTAAGAATTATACTTCTTAAGGAATTATACTCGCTTCAAATACTCGATTAGCAGTTGTAACACTTTCACGATACGAACCAA
>JAQIWH010006689.1:0-12471 GCA_034695005.1 Cryptops parisi
ATATACACACACACACACACATTTAATTCTGGTATTTATGGCAATGGACATTTTATATGGGCCACCTGTCAACTTTGTATTTTTTGATTTTCCCCGATGACCTAGTCACGTGATCAGTACTCCCGTTTTATGTACATTTATTTTTTTTCATATCCATAAGTTATTGTTGTCGTGATATACATGTATGTTTTCTTTCCTCTGACATCGATCTATCATCTTCCTCGATTAACATTGAAAAAAAAAAGTCATCGTTATACGAATAAAAATTAGTTTGTTTTTTATTTAACGTAAGTTTTCGATAAGCTAGCGTTTAGAATTCAGATTTAAATGTATGGTGTGACAAGCTAGTAGTTTCGATATCCTACAACCGAGTGTTAATACTATAGTTACTCTATAATATCAGTTACACTGTGATATTATTTTTGACAGTTACATATAGTTTATATTGGTATATGTGTACAACTGTATTCGACACATATACCTCATAGTGGTATACAACTACAAGGTGAATAACCAATCATAGTCATCTTATGAATATTCTTATGAAATTTTTACTCGTTACTGTGAAATACGGCATATTGTAGCTTATTTATCTGAAATTTAACTTTTAAGAAATCGTAAACATTCGCATAATTGAAATATAATTTATGCGTTTCGATATTTAAATATTTAATAAACAATACATTCGTTTGGAAAGATATCATTATAATTGTTTCTTTTCCCATTAATTAAAAAATAAAATTGACAATGGATTGACTAACACACTCGATTTATTTCTAATTTTTTATATAAAAAAGTTGTGAATCACCCTGTAATAGACTATCAGTTGTATGGTTTATAATTTTTTCAGGGATGATCGAGATTCTATCACGAGTTGAAACGATTAGCTTTTCTCTCGATGACGTCATTAGATAAAAAAACGTTTAAATCATCAATTTTTTCTTGTGACCTTGATCGACACAAAATAGATGTCGTTAGCAACAAAAGAGGGCGTTGTGGTGTTTTCTAGAGAGAGTGAGTTCAACGAGAAGAGTAAAAAAATGCTTATCAACAGGTGGGAGTGGAATTTCCAGGTAAAAATGACAAAGGGGTTTCATGTGTAAACTTCATCAACGATAAGGGAAAGTTAAGGACGAGGAAGTTGTACGATAAGCAACGATTAAAAGGAGAAAAAAATATATTTATTCTGAAAGTGGTTGTGATCTTTACGTGACTTTGTGCAAATTTTATGAATGAAAAGACAAAGTCAACGAGTTGTTTTTGTTTTTATATACAATTTTATCGCATAACGAGTGAACCAAGCAAAATCACAATATGTGAATATATAATACATTTTGATGCTATGCATCTTTTTCGAACTATAAATTCTCATTGCAACGGAAGTGACGTACTATACTCTAAAACTTACCTAAAATCAACACTGGTAAAATCACGTGTTTGCTGTGTGTATGTATATATATATATATATATATATATATATAAAATCGTATAAAAGATGTTATTTCATACATTGCCAAAAAAATTATTATGTTGGAAAATTCGTGGATTCTATACATTGCCAATTACATAAATAAATCTGTATATTTGTGTTTAAAATTTTGCGCTTAAAATTGATGAGATTGTTAACTTTTGGATTAGATGCTCGTCCCGCTTGTGGCGCTAGTAGCTTGTGACTTGGTGAGTTGTTAACTAACTTAAACTAGTCTCTATTATGGGCATAGATATTAGTATTTTATGATTAATATTTACCTAGATTGGTATCTATACACCCATAAAGACTAGTTTATGTTAGTTAAGAAAACAATACGCAAATCTACTTAGTCACTTGCGTCACTAAAAAGTACCATTGAGATTGTAACATTGACCTTCACGTGTTACAGCATGAGTTACCTACCTGTAAATTGATATTTGTGAATATAAACAAATTATATATATTTTGTGAATATAATCAAATAATCATATTTGTGAATATAATCGAATTTATTTGTGTTTTGTGATGTAATTTGCATATAATGTATTCGAATATTTGTCGTAATATTATCATTAACTTTTTGTTAATTATATTTACAGTGGCAAGATTTGAAATCAGAGATGATAACGTCATCGGATCATCTGCTTGTGAGTAATATATTTTTTTTTTGTAAAAATTTCACGTGTTTGTAACAAAATTAAAATAAAATTATATATATTTTTCAAAAAAAAAATTGTCATTTGCAAACGTTTCTTGTGATCTGATGACGTCACTTATGTATTTTAATAAACGCAGTAGATAGGTATTGTAATGCAAAAAATGTATGTACCATTGTTGTGCGTTATTAAAAAACGTCATTCGTCGTTACCCAATTTTTCTATGAATGAGGCCACTTCTTTTTATTATTTTCTGAAATGAATAATAAATTAATCGATTCATCTAGTGAATCGATTATTGCTTATTGAAATCGGCGTTGATTCATAGGAACAATTTATTTTTGTTATGCAAATTAATAATAAGTACGTTATTATCTAACAGCTTGGACTAGGAATGGCGATTTATATTATTTCTAAGAAACTAATTATAACAGTTTACTAGTGCGTATATGACGTAGGTTTCCAATAGATTTATTATGGATATATGTTTTCCTCGTTTAATAATAATGGAATCTTTTTTTCTTCTATAATGTTGACTGTCGTTATAATAACATTTAGTGATTCATGGCACTGGAGGTTTATTATTCGATCACAAGTTCCGCTTCCTTATTATTACTATGGTCTAAAAAGACGCTTGTCTATGAAATTTATTGTTATTATATTTTAATTGTAGAATTATTTTTTTAACGCTTTGAATTATTATTTTAAGCTATGTTTTTGTATATCGTTTGTTTAAAATTATTTGGATATTACTATAAATAATAGATGCATCCTTTCTAACTTCTGTCTGCGTAAGAGTTGTATCACGTGATCGTAATGTAAATTTAAATTACAACAATGAACTGCATCACAACAATGAACTACATTTCAACAATGGACTACCTAAATGTGAGCTGTAACTAATGAGGTCTAATTTTAATATATTTTAATATTAATCGATTTATTAAAATATATTAAATACTTTTTTTATTGATATATACAGTATGTATATTAAAACGAGTAAATATACATAAAAAATACTTTTAAAGCATATTTATATATATATACATATATATACAGATACACTGTACTATATACATACATAATGCAGAAAAATCGATTTTTTGCAAGTTTCGATTTATGCGAATTAAAATTTATGCAATCTTTGAGTAATTTGGTATTCAATTTATGCACGTTTTGAGTGATTTGGTTTTTGATTTCTGCTCGTTTCGATTTATGCGAATTTAAATTTATTGCGATCGTTGAATAATTCGATATTTGATTTATGCGAGTTTTGAATAGTTCTATTTTTAATTTCTTTGATTTATTTATTTATATATGTATATATGCGATTTTAGTTGGAATTATGCGGTTATTTATTTATACGAAGGACTTAATGCGGTTTTCGTTTTGTGCATTTTTGGTTCATTGGACTATACAGTATTATTCTCATAAACGACTGTAGATGGCGGTAAACGGTAAATTCCAAGCTCACAAACTCACTCCCAAGTGAAGCCAATATACAACGAGTACAAAAACTAATCCAATTTGTTTGTTATAACTGCGATAAATGAGTTTACGCAACGCCAGTGGGAGAATCGTTACATTCGGCGGCCGCAGGCCTCGAACGATTTAATATCAGGATTTTATGTTAGAAGAGTAGTATACTATCTCTTGTATTTTGCAGTATTATACTGTATTTATCTATTCTCGTATTTAATGGGTTTTAGCAATAGCAATAATTCCAAATAGGGGGTGGACAATTAAGAACCGTTATCGTTGCATTATATATGTATATTTTTAAAGTTAAACAGTATAAGAATTTAAAATCATAGGAAATGCAATGCAAGTTTCATTGAACTTGACGATTTCCAAATTCCATTATTTTAAATGGGATGTGTGGAAATATTTTCATTTATCACAGGATTCTTATTTCAATGCCAATAATACAACAAAAAATGCTAACTAATTGCCCATGAAAACAAAACATTATTATTATTATTATTATTATTATCACTTCTCTATGGCAGGAAAAAAAAGGGATATTTGTAAACACGACATATTTTCGAAACCACGCAGTTCAACGCACTGTGCGAGTATACGCAATAAACTTTTATTGCTAAACATCGAGTGATTTTTGAAAAACTAAATCAGGAAATGCATATTATATGGATTAGTTTTTATATAAAAAAATAACGGTGTTTTAAAATAATTGAGAAAATATTTATAAATGTCATCTCGTTGTTACATCCGGGTATTTTTTTAAAGGGATTTGAGGAGGGGGTGTAGAAAGAGATAGATGACAATGACATCCGGTTGACGTCGTCATTCTTGAGATGGATTAAGGGTTTTTTTTTTTTTTAAAGAAAAACAGTTTAAAAAGTGAAATAAACATCGTTAAACGAGGTCAGGAGTGAGAAATTCCTTTGGTGATACGAAGTATTTTAATGAATCATCGAAAGGACGGTTTTCTTGACATAAGAAAAGTTGATTTCATTGTAGGATTTCGATGATGATCACTTATTTCTATACTAATCAATTTGTATTGAATGAGATAGCTTGTTTCGGATTCCTACCGGAAGAACAGCATAGTTGATATTATTTCGATAACTTTTGATTCGTTTTTTATAGTACGATGGTACGAAAAGTATAGAATCCAAGCATTGTATATGTTGTAGTAAAAACCCGAATTCAGTTAAAACCCGGTATTGACTACTCAAAACTATAGATTTCATCATGACATACTGAAGTATATGTCATGGTTTCACTTACTGTTTTTAAACCAATTTTAGACCGTTCAATTTGGCGGCCTTCGGCCGCATTATCTAACCTAGTTTTCGTCAATCGAGTTTTGACTAGGAGTCCGGGTTTTTACCGAAATCGGGTTTTTACTGTAACATATACAATGCAAAACTTGTTTTGGCAAAGTATGAAACAACATCTTATATAGAACTGTTTAGTTAGTGAGTTGTTTAAGGTTAGTTATTGTACCAAAATTTTCTCTAAAAGAAGCAATTCAGACCTAAAGTTAAACCAAACTTAAACTTTCGCCTAACGTAACTATTCTAATGCTGATTTCATACTTTGCCAAAAGTCATTATTTCTATACAATGCCTGGATTATATACATTGCCGGTAAATTGTCACTTTTATCACTGTGCAATATTTTAATTCTATTAGAATATCAGAGTGACGGACATCTGTTACGATATATAAGGTATCCCATGCTGTAGCACGGACTTTTTTGAAAATTCGCGTTACCAAGTAATCATTTATTGATTACTTTGTAATGTCTCGTGGAGATGCTCACTAAATCATTCTTTCATTAAATAAGGCTTTTATTTTCGTAAAATTACATTTTAACTTTCAGCAGTAGTGTGTTCCAAGGTTTGAATGTTTTGCTTCTTATTTTAACTGATGATAAATTTTCACGTGACGATTTGGATGACTATTAATATTAATATCGATGTGGTACGATGTTTTTAACGTGTTGTGTACCACTTCATGGTACTTCTTCTTCATATCCTGCTCCTCGCATTACTCAAGGTCATAGGCACTTTTTTATTGATACGAAGATGAATGTGATGATTAGCTTTTTCTTTGGATGATAACGTTACTGAGGATCATCGTTCATCACGTGATGTGTGATCCCGTGAAATAGTTTTTAGGAGATAAATATTTTCGAATCCACGCATGGTGGTGATGGATTCACTTGATCACGTGACTTTTGCGTAGGGTGGGAGGGGGTTTTAGTGTTTCAATTAACTATATCCGTGTTAACAGAAAATGCTGTCTGAAACGCTGTATCGTCTGAATTATTATAAGGAAGTCCTGGATCTATATATTTGTATATGCTAGTTCCTTAAATGCGATTTCGGTAATATGCGACTTAGAGAAATCATTCCGGGTGCTCGTCACGTGCTATTTTTGTTTTTCATCATTACGCGATTGTTTGTACGGAGTACATAAGTGACTGAAATGTACCTGCACTATTTTCTTCACCACTTGTTGTAGCCCAAATGCTGGCCTTGGATTCGTCAGCTGGAATTTTTCCATTAAAAATTTCCATGGGAACTTTTACGCAGTTTTCGATGTATGCGAGATTTGCGCTCAGCGTGAACCACGCATAAAATCGAGGATCTCTCACGTACACTACAAAGTCGGTTATGTGATGTGGTCCATGTCGGAAATACAGGCAATCCGGAATTCCAATGTACTGTTTGGCATTAAACAAGTACATTAAAAATGTACCGTCATATACAAATATACTGTACTGTGTATATACATACAGAGTACGTAATGCAAAAAATTCATTTAATTTCTGTGCGTTTCGATTTATGCAAATTAAAATTTATGCAATTTTTTTGAGTAATTCGATATTCGATTTATGCGTGTTTTGAGTAATCTCATTTTTGATTTCTGCGCGTTTCGATTTATTTATTTACAATTTCACATATTAGCGTTTTTTTTTTATTGAATAAATTTATTTATTTGAATTTTGATTTATGCGAATTTCGATTTATGCGAATTTAAATATATGCGATCGTTGAGTGATTCGATATTTGATTTATGCGAGTTTTTAGTAATTCTATTTTTTGATTTCTGCAATTTTAGATTCATTTATTTACAATTTCACATATATATGCGATTTTTTTTTTTTACATTTGCTTTATGCGGTGTTTTTGTTTTTTGTGTATGCGGTTCTCGTTTCATGTTTTTTTTTGTTCATAAACGACTGTAGATGGCAGTATACGTTCAATTCTCTGCTCACTCACAAGTGAAGCTAAATATAAAGAGTATAAAAAATTTCAACAACTTTGTCAAGTTAAACAACATGAACATTTGATAAAAAGTATTTATGTATGGTAGGCCTACATTATTAACTTACAAATCATTTGTTTCATAAATCATCCATAGCTATCGATAATATCAATGATTTTTCGATTTTTTTTTATTGAAATGACATATGTTTAATTTGGATAAACCGAAATTTCAGATAATTAAGTTCAATTATTTAATTTTAAAGTTTTCAGTTTACGTGTATATTATACTGTAATATAAATATATATTATATATATTATATATATTTAGTGTGGGTGGATCTTGCGATGATGCAATATTATTGTGCCTAGTTAGTTTCCTGGTTTTTGTTTGTTTGCTTTTATAGAGTGTCTACTTGAATTCCTGTGGATAATCTTTTTACCCGTTACAAAGTGGAACCCGGGCACGTTGACACGTAGTCCATGACTACAAATGAACAAATTAATTACGAAGCTTATATAATTTATATATCATAAAAACCTGGATTTAATTAAAACTCGTTTTTGACTAGTCAAAACTGGATTTAACGGATCGATTTTAAAAGTATTATAACAATTTAAGCATACTCGCAAAACTCGCATAAATCAACTATCGAATTGCTCAACGATTGCATAAATTTAATTTTATTAAAAAATTCGCATAAATCGAAACATGCAAAAATCAACAATTGATTTTTTTGCATAATGTATGTAAATACAGTATATCTGCATACTCAAGCTTACTTAACCATACTATTTATGGCAGTAGTCAATATAAAGTGTATGCTTAAAAAGCATTTCAATGAACTTGTTCAATTATCTTAATCCGGGTTTTAACATGAAATATATAATTATAATTGAAGGGCTTCGGACAGCGTAATTGGTAAGTCACATTTTTTCCCCCAAAAAAATGACATTTTTACATCAAAGTATTCCTCAGTTCTGTTTCTAGCTTTTGTCACTTCCCAAAAATTGGTAGCGTAATGCAGTGTAGAGAATCATCTTGTTGCTCAGTATGGTACTCGTATGGAGTTTCTCACCAGAAAAAAAAACGGAACAATTTTTAAAATGTGGCTTACCATTATGCTGCCCGAAGCCTTTCAGTAATATTTTTTAAAGATATAAAGGGTGATACAACATCAATCAGTGATGGTACAACATTTGGTCGTTTGGGCATCATGATTTTAGTTCAAGAAGTCATCTTTGTGTACTGTCATGAAAGTGTTATTTGATTTTAACATAACGTCACCTTTTTGCGTAGACGTAATAACAACAAACAACGCACACGGTAGCAACAAAAAAAGAAAAGATGCACGTGTCTGTGTGTACAGGTGTCTGTGGCCAGATTCACGTTTCAGGTTGATCACCTGTGTGGGCTATGAGATACAATATTGGCGTGTGACCGGTAGTAGCCGGAATTTTTTTTTGATGATCCATCCTCTCCTTAGCAAATAGACACCAATGATGACACAGACGTGTAAGAAAATAAGCCTCGAAGGTGTTAAAAGAGTGTGCAACTCGTATTACTTACGTTGTCGGGTTTATTAGTGTATTGTTTCATTTGTGGCCCGCGGGCCGTATGTCAGGTCTTGTGACTATTACACCATGGAGTTTTAACTTAATCTTCTATATCTTCATGATAAAAGTTAGCTTTACACGACTTGTAATTAGTTTGATTAAAATGTTACAATTACACAGATTGCCTGATCTATAGGCGAAGAAATATTTTTATTTTATTGTTTTTATTATTTTATATATAGGTTTATATTTTATTATATTTATTTTTATCGGCTATTTAGTCAAGTTTGTTTTGATTTAGTTCATTCATTCAGGTTAGAATATTTACGTTTCATTAATTCTGCATTCAATGGTTACATTTTATGAAAACTTCGCATAAATCAAAACTTATATATAAATTTCTAGAGGGTACATAATAATATTAATTATAGAATGATAATACAGACAAGTGAGCATATATATAGTAATAAAAACAGTAAGACACTGTCATCGTATGCGACGTGTTGCCTCTTTTGGCAAAGTATGAAATAACATTTTGTATAGAACTGTTCAGGTTAGTTTGGTTAGTTAACAATTTTTGTTTAAAAAAACAAAACAAACTAATACCCAATTTAAACCTAGCTTATACTTTTGTGTAACGTAACTATTATTTCATACTTTGCTAAATAAGGCTTGGTATGAAATCAGTATACAATTCCTGGATTGTATACATAATGTACCAACATTGTATACATTGCGAGCAACATAAACAATGGTACCACATGTTATAACAACGAATGTAAACAGCACTTAATGCTACAGCACGGGTTACTTTACTAATAAAGACCTAGATCTATCAACGTGAAATGCTTGGAATCCACCATTAACAATGTGATTGTAAACAGTGAAATCAAATTAACTTACAACACTTAGCTGACTAAATACCTTAACAACAGAATGTAAACAATAAATGAGCTTTAATTTTAACAATGATCTGCCCGTCATGTTTGACGGGTTCACTTTCTAGTTCTATAACAGTATACCATACACCTCTTTTTCGAAGTTAAAAAGTGGGAGGTCCATGACATCTAAAATCACACGTGCGAATCGGAAATCACATGATCTTAAACCTTTTTGTTGTTCTTTTTTCCCACTTAACACGTGACCACGTGTTAAACGAAGCACGTGTTGTTTCAAATATCAACAACGAGTCTCCCAAAAATACGCCAAAAAAAAAAAGAGTACCTGGAACTGCGCCCGGGTCACTCACTAAGAAGAAACTTTTCGTGTTTTTAATTTGCTAAGGGGTTATAAATAAAAATTTAGGCGTACGAAAGGGTTTATCGGCATTTGTTGTCATTTCGTTTGCTTTTATTTTTATTTTGAAATGGCTGATGGGATTTTTTTTTTGGAAGGACTCTCGTGAGGTCGTGTATTTAAAGAAGACGCAGACAGCGTGTCGTCGCTGCTGAATTTAGCGTTTACAAAAAAAAAATAAATCCAAAACAAAACATAAAATTACTGTCATGTTTTTTCATATATATATTTTGAGATAATCGTATCTTAACAATATAATTTGCTTCGCCTGTCTGTCTGTCTGTCACACTGAGATGGTGAAAATTGTAAAGAAAAAATTTTGTATTTTATTTTTTGGTCGAGGCGTGATTCGAACCCGGGTTCAAATGGCAGCTATAACCATTAGGCCACTTGAACTCGTATAACAGAACCTGTTTTTCACCACCTAAAAGCTTGACCGTCATTTTTGACGGGCATACCGCTAGTTTTATATAATTCATGACGTCAAGTTTTTTTATGTATAAAATCTACACACAATATTATATTGTAGCTTAAATTCACATTGGTAAGTGGCAGTGTAATGCAGTGTATACTGTTTTGTTATATCGAGCCAAATTGCGTGTCCTCTTTACATCGATTTATTCATTGTATATGTTACTGGCAATGTATAGCATCCACTCATTGTATAGAATGCCTAGCCTCTTTTGGCAACGTGTGAAATAACATTTGTATAGAACTAAGTTAGTTAACAACATTTTATCTAAAATAATATTTCCAAATTTAGGCGTAAATTTAGACCAATCTTAAAATCTTACCTAACATAACTGTTTCAATATCTAGTAATTGTTAATTACGAAATATAATTATAGTTTGTGAACCGATCATATAGTCGGAATGCACTGTCGTTTCATTCATTTCCAACAATTCAACTGAGAAAATAGTTTTCAACAATACACCATACAAAATATGGTGCAGCAGCTTCACTGCATACAACTCTTGCTATGCAGTGAAGCTGCTGCAGTGGCAGTGTGTGTGTTTTAATGGCTACTATTGGATAATTTTTTTTCAGTTGGATCGTTCGAAATAAATGAAACGACAGTCGATTCTGACTATATGGGCCCTTGCCTACAACTTTCTAAATATGATTTGACACCTACGACACATTGTTTAAAATTTAACATCGCAAATTTTTTTGTAAAAATTAATTTCAAGGTCATCATTCGAAAGACTTTCAAGACCTGAGTTTTGAATATAATATATACATTGTATCGAAAATCAGCTTTTTCGAGTATAAAATTGGGAACCTTTGCCTGGGACACACCCGATACTTTGTGTGTAGCCAAGTTATATAGTAACATTTCGTGTTCAGTTTCTAAATAGGATATGAAAAATTTTAACGAGAGGTATATTTATAAATATTATAATAACACAAAAAAAATGGATAATATTCGAAAACAACAACAAGAATCGTTCTGATGTTACATTGGCCTTATCAGGGTAACGAAGTTGACCTTCAAAACCGCACAGTTGCGTGCGGATTTTTCTTTTTGGTTTGATGTTCTTTTTTTTTGTTTGTTTCACCTGATACATTTGGTGATCTAGAATGACAAAAGATCTAAGATTACAGTGTCTTTACACGGGCAAGAATAAATAAAACCTGGAGAAATATAATAATAAAAGTCTAAGGTTGTAAGTCAAACAAAGATGTCCACCGCTTCCTACTCCGCAGGAATGAAAACTATATAGTATCTTTGCACTTGAAAAACCATCATCTTAAGCCCGGTTTTGTGTTTTAAAATGAATACCTGGGTTGTCATAAAAAAAGAAGGTTGTGTTGTTTGTGCTGCAGGTTAGTTTTGCAGTGTCAATAATATTAAATAAAATCAACACACCTGATGACACAAGGTTTGTTTTTTTATGTTCATATTTCTGGTAGAAATGCTTCCGTATTGTGCGATGGTTTTTCTTTTCAAGTTTGTTCTTTAAAAAATCGTTTTTATAATTATTTATTTTATATATGTTTTTTTTTTCTATTATATTATTTTTTTACGTATTATATGATAGATGAAATTATTTATTATGTATGTTACTGGTAATGTATAGAATTATAGGCATTGCATAGAATTCTTAGGTATTTTATAAAATGCCAACTCTGATTTAAGCGATGTATAAAATTAGCATTGAAATAATTAAAATCATTCAAGGAGTTAAATTTAAGCTTAAATTTGGAAAATGTTGTTAAATAGTTGTATACAAGATGTTATTTCATACTTTACCAAAAGGAATGCCTGGATTCTATACTTTACCTGTAATTTTATACTTATACTGTATATTTAAATCATTTTATAGATATATATTTTATAGACAGTATATTTCGTTAACATATTATATGATGGATAAAATTTATTGAAATTATATGTCATTGGCAATGGATAAAATTCAGGCATTCTATAGAATACAAAGTCTTGCTTAGGCAATGTATGAAATTAACATGTTATTTCATACTTTACCAAAAAGAATGCTTGGATTCTATACTTTACCTGTAATTTTATACTCATACTGTATATTTAAATCATTTTATAGTTATATATTTTATAGACAGTATATTTCTCTAACGTATTAAATGAAGGATAAAATTTATTGAAATTATATGTCATTGGCAATGTATAAAATTCAGGCATTCTATAGAATACAAAGTCTTGTTTAGGTTAGGCTTAATTTTTGTTTATACAAAAAATGATGTCATCTAACGTTAGCCTAAAAAGTTCCATACA
>JAQIWH010006690.1:0-12470 GCA_034695005.1 Cryptops parisi
ATAGGTGCTTAATTGCCTCAGATTGAAGGGGTCACTGACATTCGAGGAATCCTTTGAAGATAACCAGAGGATAATAAACAGCCTCATCTACAGCGCATGCTCCGTTGCAGGGAAGTGATGATGATGATGCTATTTCCCCAGTTTTCTCACCCATCTGTTATCATTTTTAATATTATTATTATTATCGTTATTACTCTGGTAGGTTTTCGAGCTAAAAGGTTTTCTGGTAGGTTTTCGAGCTAAAATTTTGTTGAGTCTACTAAACAAATTATGTCATGACTACGTTTTTTGAAATTTCCATATCTTCAGACACCTTCAACTTGGATTGACTAAATGAATTTAGCGAAAAAAATTCTTACAAATTTTAAATTTATTTCAATTCTCAGCTACTTTTATTTTAAAATATATATTATATATTTAAAATTTTGTATATATTTTTTGAGAAATTTGTTATTATTTTATTATTAGACTCAAAAGATATTCATTTTGATCATCTTGGGCTTTTCTGTTTTCATCAATGAAGTAAAATAGTCGCGATATTTTTTTTCTGTTAACCGAATCTCCACAACTACTGTGAAGGCTCATTTTACAACATATTTATACCGTAACGTGTAAAGGATAAATACATTTTCCTCTTTACTAAATAACTTGCGTTTTTGGAAATGTCAGAATTTGAATTCTCCGAGTAGAAAGTGAACCAATAGGCCTAAGAGCCCCAACCGAGATACATGTGAATGATAATGCTGCGTAGTTAAAACGTATACAGTACGGTGTGTTTTTGTATGGCGTGTTTTTGACGAAAATGATTTTTTTTAAGGGTCGATACCATTTTTCATGTCAGCAAATTATGGAATGTATTTTTTTTTTCGTGGAGGAATATAATTTTTTTTTTCGATAATGTGTTTACGTGAGTTTTTTTATATATGTTTTTTTTTACTCCCTCGTTCATTACCGAAGCGACAGTGATATCTTTTGAGAACAACGAAGTTACGAGAGTATTGTGTATTGAGTATTCGTGTGAAAATTTATGAAAAATATGTTCGACTTTTCTACACTCGCCAAAAAAAAAGTCTATCCATTTAATACTAGGAGCAGAGCCAGCCAGTAGCAACAACAGCAGTTCTCCTTCCATGTGCTATTAACCCACCCACGCACACCAAATTCGCTTGCGCACACACACACATACACACACCCACGCACTCTTCCCCACCAGCTTCCCAAAAACCATGTTGGTTATCCTTGCAGGTGGGCAAAGATCCTTTCCTGATTTTTGTCCCCCGCATGTAGGTGAGGAGGGACATCTGGGTGCGAGGGGAGACTCCCTACCTTGAACTTGAGCCATGTGTTCAATTCATACAACATGCGCCAACAACCGATGACGGTGGAGATGTGGAGCCGCCCCCAATGATAGCCTGCTATCCTGGTCGGGAGAAGCTGGATCAGCATCTACTCGAACATCATAATTCCGACAAGTATCACCACCACTTTGGCGTGCCATCGAAAACAGGAATCTCACTAGCGTTTGCCCACTCCGGTGGGCTCGAGGAGATAGGCCCGTAACTCGTTATCCATTGTTTGGGAGGATATATTGAAAAAAAAAGTGAGGCACGGATTGTGTGGATCCCCGATGGTCACCCACCACCACCACGGCTTTGCCAGTTGTTGTTGATGTTGTTGTTGCCAGTTGGCAGTGTTTTAGTTGTGAAAGCTGCTACCGACGTGCTCGAGAACGAAACGCTCGACGCGAATTCTGGGGAGGGGAATGGAAGTGGGGGAAGCCATTTTGGACTAGTTTGTTGAGAGGGAAATTCAAACGAATATGTATTCGAGTTGTTCAGCAAATATCCCCAAATATAGGAGACACTGATCGGAACTTAACCTGTCTGGACTGAAAGTCAGTCTGATTATGAGAAAGAAATGTGTTACGTCAAATGACGAGAGTAAATGTAGGTGTTATTCAAATGTTCTGTAAATGTTATTCAATTTATGTCTTACTATCACATCTATTGTTCCCTATCCAAGTAACATGGTGAAACAGGCAAAATCTGATTTGAAAAGAAAAGAAATTTTCTTACTGGCTCTTCTTCTTTCTAGCTCTGGCTCATTGGACATGTTTATATATATATAATTAGATTCACTACTTTTATGAGAAACTAGCTTTAGAACCCGTTTTCGTCGGCCGGGTTTATGTTTGTTAGTATTGAGGGGTTTAAAATTTGACCCTTAAGAACGGAACAATTTCCAGAAACATTCTGATTTGAGATGCTTTTTGTTTACATTCACGTTGTTATGGTGAAACCCGTGCTTCGTGGAGTTCATTTGTGTTTCCATGACACGAATGTGTAAACAAGGTCTGTTTCGTTTACGCTTGTGTTGTTATGGAAACTGGGACAAAATTCACCGAATTCAGCGTTTGTTCAGCCAGGTCTAGACACAAAACATGACAAATTACGACATTTTGACCCGTTTTTAAGGCTAAAATCGGTTCAATAATTCCGCTGAGTCCTGAAGAGTAACTGCAAAATTTAGTCCTGTTCCGCCAAAGGGCCTAAGAGTCAGTAGTTAACAAACACACAGACACATGAACGCAAACTTTTTTTTTTATATATGCACAGTATCAACAACTTTCGTAACAAATCCCATGGCTCGGACCCGATAGAATCACTGTTATAACGGGAAAAAAACAACAGTTTAATCAAGAATTTGTCTATATGTATTTGTGGTGCATGATTTCAAGTGTCGAGGTATAATTGAAGGCTTGCCCGGAATAACGTTGCATGTAACAATTCATAGTTTTGAGTAAATGATAAAAGAAGTATTCAGCAACACATTGATTGTCACCTATTAGCTGCTCTATTTCGAAGTGATATATGTATGTTAGGTCGTATGAGTTTGTTTCATACCAGCTCGTAAAAGTGGTAACTACTCAATACACTCGTAAAAGTGGTCGTATTACTTTGATTACCAGTTTATATTTTTGTATGATAGCAATAACGAACGTTGATATTATTTATTTCATACTATACTATTTAGTAACAAGCTTTGGTGCTATTGATAATATTTAGTACACGTACAGTGGTGGGCCGTACTGCGTGTAGGACCACTGTACGGTAAACTAACACTTAATCCAAGGAATCAATTATTTTTATTATTATTATTTTTAATATGGTCCACAGGGTCCAAAGATGTGACCACAATACGGTCCACAGGGTCCAATCTCTTTGTGGGTTTTTCTTTGTAGGCTATGGTCCAATATGTGACCACACAATGTTTTAAGTGTCATGTTAATTTAACTTTACACATTTAATTTTTAAATTAAACTTGCATTGTTTTATAAAATAATTAAATGTGCAGTGTGAGTTTAGTTTACAGTAGGTGAGTGTGCTCGCGCCATAAACGTATGGTACCGGTACCAGGTATTGGCAAGATTACTTCTCTACTTCAATTTTCGATTATGTAGAGAAGTAATTTTGGTATTGGATGTTTTTATACGTTTTTACGTATACAGTAGAACCCCGTATCAGCAGGGATAGGTTACAAGCCAATCCGCGGATATCTGAAACCGCGGATAGTAGCGAACGCTATTTATTACATTAAATACGTAATTATGATATTCTAATTTATAAATTATGCAGAAAAAGACAACAACAGTAACAATAGAATAATGCAATTTTAATACACAATTTCACGGCTTCTCTTTGACAAAAATTTGAATTGCCAGAATGCCAGCATCACTTTTGTTTCGATCGAGAGCAAAAACAAAAGACAGCCACAAGATTTCACCATATTTCACGATATTCAGAACTGCGCACAGTTTAAAAGTTTTAAACTAGACGAATTTTTCATACAATATAGGACGGAAGTCAACTGCGGATAATTGAAACCGCGGAATGCTGAGTCAGTAGATTGGGGGCTTTACTGTATATATGTATAACAGGGCTACAGCAAATACCACCAATATACTATCTTTATTGATTGTCTTTGGGCTACAGCTACATTGAATATGTTGTGAGAATTTTTGAAAAATCAAGAAAGTTAGGGCATTTTTATTCTATTGAAAAACTTATTTATTTAATTCATGTACTTTCGAAAGAGAATTTTTTTTTTCGAATTCTCGTTTCAAAAACGGCTTTGAATTGCGAAAATTTTTTATTATTTATTTTTTTTTACATAAAAACAATCGATGTTTTTTCAACAATCGCGCAAACAACCGAAACCGAAATGTTATGATCACGTGATTTTAACGCACTCAACAGCAAAAACCCGATGTCCATCTACTTAACCAACGATGTTGATAATTCACATGTTAAAACTGAATATTATCCAGACTTCAATAAGATTGTCACGTTCTTATTTAGTAACTTAAAATAATTGAGTTTTCCGTAATACAGTTATTTATGCCGATCTTGTTTTAAAGTAGTGTCGGAATGGACTACCGGGAATGTCTACTCGATCAAATTTGAATGAATGTCGGGTCCAAATGTCTCATTATTCCGAACTAGGAGCATTACTTCACTATAGCACGGTTGATTAACTGTCCATGCACGTTGTCGTGAAAGTCGGGGAACGCGAATGTTGTGAAATCTCGATGAATTTGGCAACTTTTGACGCCCGGGCTGTTTAACGGACGCTTCAAGTCACTCGATTAGTCATCCGTCGTCGTCGATGAAATCAAAATGGTAGCCGCCTTTCCTTTGGCCAAACTTGGCTATATTGCCGTTCGGCAAATTAGTAAGCCGTTCGCAACTCGAATTAAAAACCAAGCGAAAAGCAGCCACTTCTTTCGAACGTACATATGCATGCCACCTGCTCAGTGTAAGTGTGTCTGCCGTGCATGTAAACACCTAGTGTTGACAATGTGTTATGTTGTCGTTTAAACCACATGAGTATGAATTAATCGCTCGTTAGTACTGGTAAAATAAAAAAATAAATAAAAATAAAAATACGTGATGGCTCCCGTGTTTCCTTTAGCCAAGTTAGCTTATATTCTCATTCGGCAGATAGGGAAACCTATCGCCAGCCACATCAAAGAAACGGCCAAGAAAAGTCAGTTTTTCAGACGCCGCATATGTAGTCCGCCCGCTCAATGTAAGGTAGTAAACAAATGACAATGGGGTTGTTGAGTAAAAAGTTTTATCTGGGTCATGCGATTATCATATTCATAAAGTTGGATTTGCAAGATTCCCGATGATTGTCGAGCAGGTTATGTTTTTTTAATGATACTGATGTGGCAGATTATTCTGATGTTGCGTACAGTACGAGTTACATAAGTGCGCTGTTAGAATAAATCCAAGCTTACATAGAGATTCAAACCATTTTTCCTAACTTAGTACCGTGTACATGATGATCACATTGTGATAAACAAATCAAGTAATCATAACAGGGTTCTGTTTATTATGACAGGTTAGGTTTTCAGGCCCCACCAAATAACGAACAGTTTTCTCCCACATGCAAGTGCAGAAGAGCTTTAAAACTATGCTGACATTATTATTATTATGGACATATATTATGCAAGCAGCTGCAATAGACACTTGTGATCAAAAGTGAAATAGGTTCTGAAACTAAAATTTCCACTTACATGAAAAAGTCATTACTAAACGGTTAGATATTTATTGCGGAATATGAGGTTACATTTATAATGAGAACTGCTTAGATGATTGCCCCCTTAAATTTTAAATTTCCTATTGTTAATATCATTCTGAAAATACATGATGCTGTTTTTTAGCAAAACTTTCTCCTACCTTACTGACTGGTCAGTAAGAGGTGGGAAAAATGTTAGTAAAAAATGATCTTATTTTCATTAAAGTAACTTGTTCAAATGATTGGTTAACCTTAAATGTACTTTATCATAGGCTATGTACACTTGTGAAATTTCGTATAAATCTTAAAATTTCTTGCTCTCAAGAATATGGTTCGGAATAATACTTACCTTTAGAATCAGTGGATCATTATTTTTGTTGTCGTTAATCATTCAAAAAACAAGTTTACATCGGTCAATAATTAGCGAACCATGTCCTATTGAGGGTGAAACCAATTTCAAGCGGCTTTGTTTGTTCCAGTTTATCACTGGGTGGAAGTCAACGTTAAGATGAGAATGATGAACCTCGGCAAGCCGACGGAAGTTCCAAAACTAAACGAAGCCATGGCTATCGAGCTGGGAGCCGAACTGCTTGGCGAGGGAGTTGTGTTTGGTGTTGCAGTGGCTTGCCTTATCGCCGAATTTGTGCGATCGAGCCTCAAAGAACGTGAAAAGGAGGCAGCTCGAGAACTTCGGACGGAGGATTTAGAAAACCGTATTTATGAACTGGAATACATATTATCCGAACAAGAGGCGAGGATACGAGAACTGAACCGGTTTATAAAAAAGAGACATTGGTTCGCCAAGCTTCCGGATGTTGAACCTTCCAAACCACCTCCCCGTAAATTACCTAGAGTGTCCTCAACCCCCGGTGCATTAGATACAGCCTTAAAAGATGTCGCAGCTTCAGTGTCGCCGCAGATTGAGAAAAATCCCACCATCAGTAATACCGAGAAAAAACTGCTAGCGTAGTGGGCTAATTGTGTATAATTTTTTTTGTCAGAAAAAAAAGTATTGTTTACAGATTTTTTTTTTGCCAATCTTGCATGACATAATGTCATGTTGCACAGATTGCAGCAAGATTAAAAATTAGGAAAGTTAACTGTTTGTATGGGTTTAGGTAGCATTTATCCAGAATGTTACAAAGTCTAATTTGTAATTTTTTTTTGTGTATGAATGATGCCAAAGTTGTTTGTTTTGTTTTTTGTTGACATGAAACAGTATTTCTGATATAAGCACTTGTATATGTACTATAAATCTCTTCGCTCATGAGACCCAAGGTCGTGCCATCATTGAAACAAAAACAAGTTGTTTGTACTACCCAAGTGCAATATGTTAGTAGATTTTTAAATGCGTTCGTTGGTCTTAAAACTTGTACTGACATTTGACCAAGGGAGTTATTAAACTGTATTATAACTTAATTCACCAGCGTAGCAGTACTTGTTATACATTTTTTAAAGAGTTCTGTATTACAGATTATGCCATTGAACAAATCTTGTTTATAGTTTTCTGCATTCATTTTTGCGGTATGAGAGGTTCTGAATCAGCTCAAAAGAAAACTGTTACAGATGATAATGACAGTTTGCTCAAGCGATAAGGGTATTGGAAGGATGATCATTTGTGTTAAATTTCATAACTAATATCTAGTTTATAAAAATAAGCTCCTCATAATGATGTAAAGAGCAAGGTACAACTTGGATGAGCTTTGTTCGATTTTGGTAATAAGCGTAATTTGACTTCACCATTTACGTTTCACAATTTTGGGCGTTACGGTTGACGAGTGTCATACAAAATAGTCAGCTTCGGATTTTCCTATCATTTCCATGCTTTTCGCCCACAATTGCTGTTCCATATCTTTGTTTTGGCATGTATTGGATGATGATGCTTCAGCACAGTTGCTAAAGTACAAAACAAGTGAGCACAAATTAACAGTTTTAAAGTGATAACACGTACCTTAATATCATGGCTTTTGAGTTTACAACTCCGCAACCAATGCATGCTATCTTTTCTAATACGGGCAACCCTTGGTTTACAAACAAGTTTGGTTACAATAAGACATTGTTTGTCGACATCGTGGTGTGTATCTTACATTAACCCCTGTACTAAACGTTTTATTGGTCTACATAAACAATACCTACATATTATAATGCATGTATATGTACACTATTATAGTGTATATATTCATACACTATGGTTCATTGCATACGATACATAAAATAAGATACTAGATATGGTCTACTGTGTATTGTGACATTCGTTTCAACAAATGTTTATAAACCAAGACTTGCCTGTAATTCATGCCTTAGAAAAATGATTGTTTTTTGTTTGAATTATCTTGGGTTATTGTACAAGAAACAAATTCCATCATCTTGTGATAAATCTTATGAATGGTAAATGTATACCAACTTTTTTTTCAACTTATCTCACGTTGAGGTGCAGGATGTTGAGTAAATTTGAGTGTGTGCATTTAATATTTGCATTGAACATGTGCTTGGTGAAGTTTGTCATCAACCGAGTAATTTTATACAAGTTACGTACCTGTAATATTTTCCCGTTTCATTTTCCAATTTAGAATTGAGTGCACAGTGGAGTGATGTGCACGCTCCTCCTTCTGGACTTTGGAAAATGAAATAATGGAAAGGCCATTGAATGAAACTCAGAAACCTGTTGCTCACTAATGGGAATGTTCTGTATATGTTTGTTTTGACATTGCCAGGATTCACTGCATTCACAGTCACTCCGGAACCTATTAAAAGTGGGAACAAATTTTGAGAATGAAACCAAACTATAGTGGTTTTGCAACAAAGAAATATTTCAACTTACCTCGCAATTTGTCGGCCAAGGATTGAGTGAAAAATATTTGCGCCAGTTTGCTTTGCGAGTACGCTCCAAATTTTGAATAGTTGTTAGTCCCGCCAAAAGTGTCGACATTTATGTGTTTGCACATTGAATGTCCATGTGATGTGACGTTAATGATGCGACTCGGTGCCCCTGCTTTTAGTAAGCTTAGCAGTTCCAGTGTCAGAAGAAAATGGCCTGGAATGAGAAAATACTACCTACTAAGTATAAGACAATATTTTATTGAATCAGTTTTAGTTTATATCTCCATGCTTACCTAGGTAATTGGTTTGAAGCACAATTTCATAACCGTCTTCAGTTAGAGACGGAGGTACGAAGAAAATTCCAGCATTGTTGATCAAGATGTGGAGCTTTTCTTCACCTTCAAAATACATTGTATGTGGGTGAGCATCAGATTGTTCGCATTTTATTTTAAAACAGTGACTAAAGATATGCATACGCTTGTGTAGTTCCTTGGCGAACACTCTGATGGACTGAAATGATGCCAAATCCAAATGCATTGGGTATATGTTTGGATTTCCTGTGTCCTGTTGTAGCTCTTCAGCAAACTTTTGAGTGGTTTCAACATTTCGACAAGCTAGTATCACTTTGGCCCCTATATCGGGATAAAGTTTAAAATGAAGCATTTGGCATCATGCAATCTGTACACACTAGGATACAGTAGTACTCTGCTTTTATGGCATTCTGCTGATCCAGCATATTTTTTATTTTTCAGTTATGCTTTTCGTTGTTATCGTCACGGTGCTTGTCCTGCTTTTCAGCGAGTTTTTCGACCTGATACACTTATCTACTGAGAAGAGATTTTATCTCATGTCGTTCAGTTGAACGAACACCATTTGTAGATAAAATATTTTAAAATCGCTTTTTTTTGGGGGGGGGGTCTGGAACCTAACATGCGGTATGAGCTGGACACTGGTGATTTTTCACATTTTTACACACAAAAATATTACCTCGCTTTGCTAATCCTCTTGCTGTTTCTTTTCCGATTCCTGAATTGGCGCCTGTTACAACAGCAACTAAACCTTCGACATTTTTTTCCTCTTCAGGGCGGTACATATTTTTTTTGGTAAACTAGAAAGATTTTCTATTTATATTAACAGTATAGCTATGTTACTGGCAATGTATAAAATCCAGGCATTGTATACAATGCCTCTTTTATGAAATAAAGTATGACTTGTAAATATAACCAAGTACAAGCAAATAGCAACATCAGACGGGCCCTGCTATAACCGGAAAGTACCGAATTTTTTTAGAAATTAGTTTAGGTAAGTTCTGTGAAAAAAAAGTAAGCCTAAATTCAAACCTATACCTAACCTAAACTCTTGCATAACGTAACTATTCCAATGCTAATTTCATACTTTGCCAAAAGAGGCTAGGCTTTGTATACAATGCTTAGATTCCACATTGCCGGAAACAGCTGTATAATCATCTCGAGTTTTGGAGTTTAGCCTAAAAATAGTTTAGTTTATAGTTTGTAAACCATTACTTTTTAATTTAAAAAACAAAAACAACTTGTCTGGCAGGTATGATGTGTATAATACCAGAAGAGGTAAACAAATCCATCCAAATTGAGGTACCTACTTTGACTCGAGCTATTTTAAATTAGCTTTGACTGTTGTCTAGGATTATGGTGTATGTATATGCAGAATCGAAGAACGGTGAAAATGATACAGAAACCACCAAGAAGTTGTAGTTGTTTATATTTATGTAGAAAACTAGAAATGAAGACAAATAGTCTATTCACACACATATATATACCTACCTTCTGCTAGCCACGTTGAGCGAAACAAGGAATCCTACCACAGCCACATGACATGACTAAGCTGTTGGGTTCAAGGTCAAGTCAGAATAGAGACATCTTCGACTTGCCTGACAGAATGGTATGAAATAAAAAAGCAAAATCGTGGTTGGCATCTGCTCGGCAACAACATCTTTCAAAATAACAAATCCATCAAATATATCTACATCCACATCCTGTATTATATTAAATACAGGATGTCCGGAAATTATACTACATACAACAAGTCTAATTTACTATAATGAAATGAAGCATTTATTTTTATTTATTTGTTTTTATTAACATACACAATCAAGGAATTTCAAACTCACAGAAAATTCGGAAAACATTTTTGCTTTTTTGTTCGTCTTAATGGTTTTTGTATTGTTAATTTATTTACTTATCATATATTAAACTCGGTCAACTCTCGTCCTTGAAGATTCATGGTTACTGAGGGAAGCAGGGAGATCTGAGATTATTTCATAAAGTTGACAAAACTTGTTATTCATAAAAAGTTAATGATTGTCGCAGTAAACTTGAACGACTCAGCACTACAGTATTTTATATCGCCTTGGTCCTGGTTGACTAGTTGAATAACACGTTAAATAAAATCTGTAAAAACTATTTTCAGGCACCCTGTATATATTGTTTTGAAATGTATGATCATGGTATGATGCGATGGATTCTCTTTTACGAATAATGCACAATGTTATCTGGATTTTCGTTGATAAACCTGGTGTGCAATATCATGTAAAAAACAAACAAAGTCTTTATCTGATAAATGACTTGACTAGTGACTTTTGTTTTTTGAAGTGCTTGCACTCTTTATTTCTAAATTTATTGATTATTGCTTTTAAGTCGTTTCATTAGCAACTTATAGTCCTCGTAGATTGTCAATTGCGCTGGGTGTCGTACAGGGTGTTGTAACAGGGTAGAGTGCTATTAGTCATGGGCGTAGCCAGCATTTCAGTCGGGAGGGGGGGTATTTGTGTTTATGCAAATTTTACCTGAAAGTATCAGATTTTTTTAAATTATAAATAAATTATATCACTTATATAGAGTTTAGTATTTTTTTTTTGATATACACTACATTAAAAAAGGTGAACAATTTGACCCGTGGTGTTACACATTGATGTGAGTTAATTAAAATTTAATTAATTGGTTGGCAAGAAGCTGACGTCAGAGTTGTGCGTAAATTGCTTGAATCGCCACACCAAAATTGCAGGGGTCTGTTTTTTGTGGTTTACAAATTGTTCATTTTTTTTTGTCTAAATAATGTCCCTGAAATTGTTCAGTTCGGGCGAAAAATGAAGATCCCTTAAAATTGGCGAGCGGATTTCCTGAATCACGGATAACATTTCAATTAATAATATCGTCTTCGATAATTGAGTAATAATGTTGAAGCAGTAAAACAATTTTTCTCTGTAACGGTGTAGACTGTAGACAGTTTTAAGAATTTTTTTTGATGACTTTTTTTTTCTTTTTTTTTAATTGTTTGTCGCTCAGAAAAAAATTATTAGCTCCACTGGAATACATTACATTCAAATAAATAAAAAAAAGCACTATTATCATAACATCTGAAAGTTTAAGCGACTGGTCACTGCACGGCCATGGCCTATTGCAACGGTTCTCAAAGTTTTTCGAGTTTAAAAATTTGCATAAAAGTATTTTAATAGGGTGTAGAAATCATTAAAATGGATATTTCAGAATATATTTTTATCTTAAAAAGTTATAATTACAACTAATACGAGCTGAGCCTCTCAGAAAAAACTACCCATCTCCCAAGGGTGCCGCGGCACCCAGTTTGAGAACCGCTGGCTTATTGCGTCGTCATCTTTGACACCAACTCCAAATGTACTGCTCGAACTGCAGCGCACGTGAACAAAGCAATATAGGCTTTTGACCCTTCCTTCAACATCAAGGGGCCAGCAAAATCTAGATCTAAGCCAGTAGTCTTGAAAGGGGGAAGTTGGCGTCACTCGATCTCGCTGCAACGCGTGGACGAAGGACTGCACGGAAAAGCCGAAGCTGTCGCACAGCGGCGAGATGGCACCGTAAGCGAAACGCTCATGCATGACAGTGATGGTGACTTGGTCGTGGACGTGAGCGGACCTCCGTTTAGACTTGGCATACTGCATCTCTGTAACACGCTGAACACGCCTGTGCAATTTATAGCTCAATATTCACAAAACTCACAAAGTTATGACACTTTTACGTTTGAAAAAATGACACTTTTGAAACATCCGAATTTCAAAG
>JAQIWH010006691.1:0-12467 GCA_034695005.1 Cryptops parisi
AAATTAATTTATTATTTAATTAGGTTTTTAAAAAAAAAATTAAAAACGATGCTGCTTTTAACAGCAACGCGTTAGGTACTTTCAGTTTTTAAGTACAAACTTCGATTCTGCATTTTATTGTTTATTGATTGAACTTCGTCCCATTGGGACACTGAATAAAAAGAGATAGAGCTACAATCTGAACATAGTTGCATTTCATTACCATTAGTAACTTGGTCTGTGACATTAAGTGGTATAGGACGTCATCACCATTTTAAAATTCTATTTGTCTGTTTAAATTCAGCTCAAATGGTTATCAGTTATCAACAATGAATTTTTAAAATTTATTTTCATTTTTCCAGATCTTTCATGTGTACAAAAATTATTTTCAAAGCTTTCTTTCACTGGAATAATTCAACTTTCACGCTTCAGTTACAAAAGTTCGGTAGTAGCTAATTATGTTGTCAAGAAGAACAATCTGCGCAAGATATCTTGTCGCCATATATGAGTTTAAACATAAATCTGCAAATTCAGAGAAAAAAAATTATGTTGTACGAATTGGCGTTTACTAAAAATTCCGACCCCTCCCATCAGTTCAGTTTTAGTTGAGTAGGCGAAGTGGAAAAAAGGAAATGCCAAAGTGTGTCGAATCGGTCGTGACCACTTGTTCTTTATGACCATATGGCACATGTGCAGTGTGAGGATAGAAGATGAAAGGTCCAATTCCATTTGGTCTCAAAAACTTGAGAGATAAGGGCCTGTATAAATGGAAAGTGAGGGATGGTGACAACAACTATGGACCCCCCCTTTCTAAAAGTCTAGCAATTAGCCAAACGAGATTGGCCTGTAAAAGTTCACAGTCCATGGATTTTAGATTCTCCTCCCCGTTTTCTGAAAAAGGGAGAACATATCTGTTTACGACTGATAAATAAATGAACTCCAAATGGTCAAAATAGAGTCCTTAGATGTCCACGTTTGGGAAATCGGACAAATTCGAAGCGTCGTTAGTGACGTCACTGAACCGTGCAAATGTGTTAACTTGTGAGGAAACAAGACGGATGATGATGATGATGTTTTTCTTGTCTTCTGTCGGTTTGTTGTACTTTGTGCATGTGATTGACAGGAAAGTAGATTTTCTAACGAGAACCATGTGTGTGCTGTTGCGGGTAATGTTGAAAAGTTGGCACGAAATTTTCTGGGACCAATTTGGACATAAGATTTAGTGAGACACAGAAAGATTGTTATAATACCCGAAAAAATCGTAAATCATACACGATAATATAACGAGCTTGAAAACTGAAAATCGTGTTTAAGTGATGAGTGACAGCAAGCGCAAGTGACATTGAAGATGTGTGGGCGAACGTCATCGTTATTGTCAGTCATTCATTATATCATCATACCATACGATAGTTATGATATTTTATTGGTGTCATTTGTATTGGCATACCAGAGCCCAGGGTTTATTTGTGGGGGGGGGGAGGTTAAGATTTCGGGAGAAGTTTTGATGTGTTTCCCATTTATTGGCCAGGTTATTTTTTACACATTTTTGAATTTTTGGAGAGTGTTTAAACCCACATAACCCCCCTGGCTGCGCCTATGTTGTATACGTACAGTATGTTATCCAAATGGAATGATTTTTTTAGTTAAAAAATTTCACTCAACAAAATCACGTCGAATTGCTATACAATAAAAATATGAGTTGGACGCATGATTTTGCTAACCAACAATTTAACCATGATGTGATGGAAGAAATATTAAGGATAACGGAAGATTTGAATTTGTTTGTAATTGAGTCTTGTTCATCGTTAGGATAGGATGGCATCATTTTTTTTTCTTTTGTCTAAATGTGTTATGAAGAACAAACAACACGGAAACTAAAAGTACGAAATAAAAATACTGTATATCATTGCTACTTTTTATTGACTAGGTACTACACACAGGCGCATACCTACATATACATACAGTATGCATACTTTTAGGTTTACTGACATGTACACTGTATATACAGTAGGTATTTTTACCAACCTTTTCTTTAACTTCACCCACTTCGAGTAAACGTTTAATGTGAAATGAGAGAGAGAGAGAGAATAAATATGAGAGCCCGTTTTGAAGTTTCAACAATAGTATACGCAACAATGCATGGCAATGTATACCACTTGCATGTATACCACTCTTCAAAAAAAGTAATTTAAAGAAAGTGTGTTTTTACATTTATTATATCTTGTTTTTTTATTTAATAAAATTCGGCCACTTTGGGGCACTAAAAAATAAAATCCAAGAGCTTATTTTCAAAATGTCTTATTTCCACTTTTGACCATTTTTGAGTTACGAGGCTCTGACAACTATCTGTGCATCGCTGATTCCAAATATATTATTTTCAAGACTCAAAAGTTATTATTTTCTACTAAAAAGCACTCTCAAAAACCAAGTTTATGACTTTGCATAGTTAAATGAATAAAAAAAAAAGTTTCTTGAAAAATTGTATTTCATGGACTTAAGACGTTTTGGAAATACGCAATCAACAACCAAAACAAACATGATGTAAACTTATACAAATTGAATGAACAATTTGGCAGATTATAAAGCATACAAGAAACATCAAGTTACATTGTTAAGATGTATTTGTACAGTGAGATATTAAAAATATTTAATACAAGTAACATCTTATTACTAAAAACACTGATAGAAGCATTTTTTCGCAATCGTTAGGGCATGCTATTCCAGGAATTGAAAATTATTATTTGCACACCTACATTTGATATTGTCATCATGAAAAAAATAACAAATGAATATTTTTTTTTAAAAAACATTAATTCAAATTAAATTGATATTTTGTGTATAATATACATCCTACAGAAAGATTTACTTTACCGGTACAGGGTTGTGTTGATGCGTTATACCATGGTTATACAGAAGCATGCTCAATTCGGATGTTACAAGTACCGGGTAGATCGTTGGTTTAAGGTACAGTATTATTACCCAGTCATGAAAAGTCCAGTTAGCTTCCATAGTCCATACTACTGTATAAATATCATATCACCTATCAATGTATATTTTTATTGTACACAACCTACATACCAATTTCATTTAAATTTGTAGGGGCCTTGACAATTTACTCAAAACCCAAATTTTATATATCGGTAATACTGTATACATTATTTAGTATAACCAGGGTGTATAACTATGTATAAATCGTCAAATTTGAACATTAGAATCGCATTACAAAACATCACATACAAACGTTACAAAGACAACCGCACGTGTAAAGGATACACGAAGTTTGGATTTCAACCCTTTGACCTAAACTTTCGCTATTTAAAAAAAAAAAAAATCCTTTTCTTCTCTGGTTTTTTTTTTCTATACCGACCCAGGTATAGATAGGTGGTTGCTTGACGTGTAGATTTATTTTCCCTCTTTTTTTTTTGCAGTCAACTTTTATCACCCCTTATAGTCTTCTATGCTCTCGTCAGTCCCATCCCAGTCCTCACTACTCAGTCTACTATTTCATCAGAGAGCTTTACTCCGCGTTCCCGTGATGCGTTGCGCGCGTGCCAGTCTGTCGCCAGTGTGTCTGGCTCACACCTGTGCCCCACTCTACGCGTGCGAGAGCCAATCATCTCGACCCAGGAGGTCCACCCTTTAACCCCCCCCCCTCCTTCTTCACTGAGAGAACAGCGTACTAAGAAAAAGAAGAAAAAAGGTCTGCCACCCCATTAACAGTAACAAGGACTGTCTTCCGCCTAAAGGTCCACCACAAAGATTTTTAGTGTGGCAAACAGGTGGCTGTTGCATTAAGCCTTGAAATGAGCCGAACGTACCCCCACACACATGCATATAGAGAAACTCCCAAAACTCGAGGCACACAAACTTGCCAATCAGGTGCAACATCTGGAGATTGTTTCAGTGTATCTGTTTTTTTTATCCTCTTTAAACGAAGATTAAAACTATAAGGTACAGAGAAGCATATACACAAACACAGTATACCTACATATGAAAGCTATGAAATTAAAGCCAGTGGAGTGATTTCATGGTTTGTGTACAACACGGAATTCAACTCCACAATTGTATAGATGAATTTGTTTTTTTTTTTCAAACGGGTTCAAGTCCTACGAGGCGAATTTTAAGGAAACATAAAGAAACTATCTAAAACAACTGAAACTGGAAAACATACCGTCAAAATCCAAGATCAGATAAAACCCAGTTCTGAGTAGTCAAATCTAGAATTAACTGATCGATTTTAGAACCAGCAAAATGAGCTTTTGGCGTTAACTAACTAACCTATCTTTCCTGGGTAAGGTTAATCGAGTATTGACTAATGAGTTTGAGTTTTAATTAAATTGGTTTTGACGGGTAACATACGTACAGTATATAATACCAAAACTATTCTAAATAAAAGCATAGTACTGTAAATACTGCACATTATTGTGATCAGTTATTTTTAACCGCACATTATCTGTTCATAGAAAGGTCAGTATCACGGTGATACTGATGATTACATTATAGTAGTTTCTTTTCCATTGTGTGATAATGTTTGTTTTCTATGTAACTGGCTTGTAAATTATTTTACACAAACCCTTTTAACACCACAGTATCTGTATTAACACCATCTATAGTATTGCAATGTATTAAATAATCTGTTCTCACTGTCATCAATTTGCACAAATAGGTACCGGGGTATTGGTCTAGAATAGACCGAGAAATAAAAATGAATAAATAAATAAATAATATAATATAATATAATATAATATAATATAATATACAGGGTGCACCTAAAACTGTTACCAAGTTTCAAAGAGCAATTTCTTATGAACCGCTTTATGCTAGACTAAAACTATTACATGAAAGCTCAATGTTAGTCGATATCACATTAACAGATATAAATATCCTATTAATTGCTGTCAAAAACAAAACATTTTACCAGTATATTTGAAAAAAAGTAACTAAACCAATTTACAAACAATAAATATTATCACTATATATAAGAATTTTGATGAAGGTCTGTTCAAACTCATTGATAGCACTTAAATATGACTTCATTGTATTTGATCCAAAGGATTGTTGAAATAAAAAAATAAAAATTTAAGCTCTTTCTAATAATCTGTGCTCTGACTTTCATAGTTTGGTCGCAATGGCCGCGCGAATAAAAGTACCCTACAGCTGAATGATATTTTTATCACAAACTTGGATGCCCCTTCCTTCCGTTTAACACTAATTTTGTACTTTAGCACTGACCAATTATGCACTGAACTCTCCTTGTAAAGACATTTTACAATTTTTTTTTAATGGTACTTTTTTGTTTCGCGAGGCCATTGCGACTAAACTATGAAAGCCATAGCATAGGATTATATATTATTGAAAAAATATCGAATTGAGCTTTCATTTAATAGTTTTAGTTATCGTTTAGCGGTTTATGAAAAATCGCTCATTGAAAATTGTGACAGTTTTTTTGGCCCACCCTGTAGTTTAGCTAAATTCTTTAGATCTTTAGAATGTCCTATGGATTAATGCATTACGCGTATGGTGCGATGTCTGGAATACCGATAATGATAAAATACACTATAAGTGGAAAATGCGTATAGTACAGTAGGGGGGGGGGTCTTCGGTATCCGCGGGGGTTTGGTTCCAGAAACTTTGTCGGATTAGCATGGCATGGATTTCACGCGTGTGAAATCCAAGTTTTGCCTTATAGAACTTTTTAAAATATAGTTCGATATATCGATTATTTTCAATCTGCGAAAGGTTAAATTCGCGGATGCAAAACTCGCTGATAAGGAGGGCCCACTGTGTATATAGTCTGGTAATATAGTCTGTGTGTATAGTCCGTATGTGAAATACGGTATTTCACATACGTCGTACTCGTATGTGAAATGTCGTAAAATGGGAGTAAAGTCGTCTCAACGTGTTTACAGGAAGATCTCATAAATATGTCATTTTCACCATTTATGGACATTGATATGATGATATGAAGAACATCATTAATGAAGTGGTGCATTATGGTACCCGGTAAAAATTGTACGGAAAATGGCTCAAGTGGAAGAAGTAGGACAAAACAGCACGACTGAAATAAAATAGCAATTTCAATATTTTGAATATTTTATTTATTAAAATTATTAAGTAGTGTTCTATCATAGTAAGTTTCAATATTTTATTTCAGTCGTGCTATTTTTTCCTATGAAACTATCTGTGCAATGCTGATTCCAAATATATTATTTTCTACTTTAAGCACTCTCAGAAACAACGTTTATATGCAAAGGCTATGGTCGATTGTGTTTTTGGATTTAAGACGTTTTGGAAATAAGCTCTTCTTCTATTATAAAAATATACAGTAATGTACCGGTATGCTATCTATTTGTTTTATAAAAACTCACTTTTACAAAAAAATAGTACCCGAACCCGATTCCTGGACCACCCTGTTTAGTTTGTACTTGTAGATAAATTTTAAATTGATTAAAAAATTTAATTCACTTAATGAAATTAAATTTGTATTAACAATTCATAGTTTTGAGTAAATGGCAAAAGAAGTATTCAGCAACACATTGATTGTCACATATTAGGTGTCCAATTTCGATGTGATATATGTAGGTACGAAGTGTTAGGTAGGTATGAGTTTGTCTATTGACATAACTAGCTAGGCCCGTATATAAGACACAGTTTTCCATAATAATCTCAATATTGAATTTTTGTAACATACAACGTTATTCTGGACAAGCCTTCAGTTGTCTTTTCCTGTCTCATCGGTTTGTCTGGTTAAAACAAACTATTTTTTTTCTAGGCCGCAAGTCTAGAAAATTTGGTGGACATTTCTTAGCATGTCTCTTTTTTAACACTCCAGTATCTCTCATCCATCACGTTGACCACTTCTCACACACTGGAATGAATGTCGATCCAGTGGTTTCTTTTTAATTGATATTTATGATTAGACTGAATAGCAACTTATGATATGGGGACTGAACCACCCCAATACTTATTATGCACGACATCCGTTTATGAAAGCATTTTTCTCATGCCGGTAGTAAATGTAAATTTCATTTCAGCTTCCTTACACGAAACATTAAATATAATGACAGTATCTATTTATTTATTTATTTATTTATTTATTAGCAATCAACATCCCAGAAAGATAAACAGAACAATTTTTAAACATATAATAAATGTTGAAACAAAACTTTCTTAAAATGGAGGCACTTAAGAAAACAATTTCTATCTACGCAAACTAAAGGAAGTTTACGTATTCTGGTTGGTGATAAGTTTCACAGAATAATAGAATTTCAAGGAAATCTATTGTAAGCAAACTTGTTTACTTGTGTGGGCATGCTAAGCGTATACTTGTATTGATCTCTGGTGTCTGAAAAGTCTACAATGTATTGATTAAGATAGAAAAGAGGATGAGATAGATTTCGCATTCCATTGGCAAGGGAGCACAGTCGATAGAAGGTAATCAGTTTAGTAATGATCAATAGTTTACGTCCTATCAAAAATTTTGACAACAATCCTTGGAGCTTGAATAAACTAAATAACTTGATAAAAATAATGAGTTTTTAACAATTATTTTTACTTTGAAGAATTATCTTCAAAGTTATGCTTCTTAATGAGCAACACTATAAAAAAAGCTAAAATTACCAAACTTCAGCTGAAACCAACTTCAGCTAAGTGTATTTCTAAAGTTATGACATTTGGCTTCTTGACATGGATACTTTAAATATTTTCAGACACCAAAAAGATCTTGATAAAACAATATCATTCATTAACATTATTAGGCTCTTATGAATATCACGCAAAAATGGCGAATCCCACAAAAAAAGGCAAATGTCAAAAAGGCAAAAACAGATGTTAGCACAACTAAAAATGATCGGAAAGAAATAAGAGTTAGTGACCCGAGTATTTGGTTGGTTTAACCAGCTTAGGTCATGTTACAAAAGAGTTAGATGTCAAAATAAGTTTATTAACAATGCTTTTAAGCATATTTTTAAATACCTCATCCCACTGCCATATACAGATATAATGTGTGTACATAGATAATGCAAAAAAAAATCTATTTTTAATTTCTGCATGTTTCGATTTATGCGAATTAAAATTTATGTAATCTTTGAGTTAAATCGGTTTTCTCTTTTGAGTAATTCCATTTTTTATTTATGCGAATTTTGAGTTATGCGAATTTAAATTTATGTGATCGTTGAGTAGTTCGATATTTGATTTATGCGAGTTTTTAGTAAAAATTTTTTTAAGTTCTGCATTTTTAAATTTGTTTATTTATATATGCGGTTTTTCTGCATTAGACTTCTACGGTTTTTGATGTATGCGAATGACCTGGTTCATTGGACAATAGTTATACAATATATTATCATCAACGACTGCAGATGGCGGTATATTTAATTTTCAGCTCACTCAATCACTCACTCACAAGTAAAGTGAAGCTACTATAAAGAGTATAATCAAATCAAAAAGATTACTGTACATCATTTTTGTGGTCTATTTTACTTTTTCAATTGCCTTGTTTTTTATTTATTTTATTTTATTTATTTTCACAATCCATTTGGATCAAAGACAATTACATAAGATGTATGAAGATTAAAATTGTTCGTATTTTTTCGCACTTTTTTCAAGATAAAATAAATCACATTTTTTTAGGATAAAAATCAAGAATAAGAAATTCTAGGCATAACTAAGAATTATATCACTGGACCAGTTAGAGAAAAATTACACGGTACTATGAACCAATCCGAATAACACGCAAACGAACCACCAATACATAAAATCACTCTTTTCTCAATTGGAAATTGTCTTTTTCGATTAGACGCCCCACCTCTTTAGTGTTGCTACTTGCTTGTACTTGGTTATGAATGAGTTAGGAAAAAATCATCCATTTGATACGTTAACCTAACTACAAAATAAATCAAGTACAAGCAAGTAGCAACACAAGAGAGGTGGGGCGTCTAATCGAAAAGAACCGGTTTTTTTTTTACATAGTTCCCTATGGTTCAAGACGATTCAACTGAAGAAAAGTTATTGTCTCTGTTGGTCTTTGTCTTTTTTAGAAGGAACCACACAATTTTCACTCGCAATATCTACACACCTTCCAATTCATGAAAACAAATTGGAAAGTGAAGAATTCATTTAACAAAAATACAACATATCCACTTTAAAATCAAATAATTTAAAAAAATATAAATTAGCAACTTTTCATTTCAGCTGTATGATCATCTGATCATGATGAGCAAAGAATTTTTTTCTATTTTTCTCAGCATGTGCTTTAGCATTGTTTCAGAAATTTTATATTTCCATGGCTTTTTGTTCGATAGTTGGCTGCTGTACAATTATAAGGATTGGGGCTTCAAAATTTGTCGGAAGGGACAAGAATCTCTTCATATCAGAGTTTCTAATGAGATCTTAAAAATATCAAGGTGAGTTGATCGACACCTTTGTCTTTCTCTACCCCCATACATTCGCTGTAATTTCGGAGAATTTCAGATGACACTGCAGCAATGTACATAGCAGCAGAACCATGTTGCCATTGAAATTCTAAATCATAAGCCTAATTCAAAACTAAAGCTTTTGCTTTGGGACTAAAAATTAGACTTTGATGATAAATATAGAAAATTTATATTGACAAAGTCATGTGACATTCTCTGTAGTTAACAAAACTATAGCCAACCCACACAAAAACAAGTTGCGAGTTTTAACGCTTTTTGGCTTTTTCGACCATTAGTTCACTATAATATATATAATTTCGGAGAATTTTAGATGACATTTCAGCAATACTATGTGTCATTAAAATTCCAAATTCGAACCCTAAAACAAAAATTAATTTTTTTTTTTTCGCTTTGAACCAAAAAAGTTTGGTTATAAGTACAGCAAATTTAAATCTAAATACGCTCTTTCAATTTGAGAAAACCAAAACCAGAGTCATGTGACATTCTCTGTAGTCAACAACAACTGTAGTCAACCCACACACAAACATATTGTGAGTTTTAACTTTTTTTTAACATGTTTTTTCTTCAAATTTTCATTTAGCTTGATGCATGTACCTCCAATCCTCGCCCGCGCATGCGCAGCCGAATGTAGCTCTGAACACAGTTGGGCTTTGTATCCAGAACGCTGTTATTACAGAGAACGTCACAACCACGGTACATATATCCCAACTATCTTTCAAGAAAAACGAATGCATTAAAACGTGAAATCTGTTGTTTCTACTATGCTATTAAAATCGGTGCACTTTCCTAATTAAAAATGTGCATCTCTATTCACAGCGTTACACACACTCCATCAACCTCATCGGTTTGGGGGGTTAGAAAGCCATTTCTCGGATACCAAATTTCTCAGTATTTGGAATCCTCTCCGATCTAAGCCAGTAACTAAAGACGAGGTAGACGCTTTCTTATAAAATAAAAAGCCCAGTATTTGAGAGCCCATTGAAATCAACACCAACAACGGTAACATGTCCAGAACCATCAGGGTTTCTTCACAACCAACAAAAAAGTCGTCTTAGACTTAGATGGATCTAAGACTTTTTGGCACACAACACCTCTCATGAGGTTCCATGTCGTTTTATCATGTACTTGTTTTCAAGGGCTCTCAAACAATATCATGCATGCATGGAACTTCTGGCCTTACTTACGCCCTATAAAAAGTAATCGCTTAATTATCTAAAATCATTCACTGTGCATTTATTTGGCTTTGTTTCGATTCAGTCTGCCTGCTTACGCCAACATGTGAAACGAACAGCACACCGTCAAACTAAGCTTGCAGACTATGTCTACGAGAATTTCAAAGGTAAGACAATCTTAATATACAAACCTACAGTAATCTAGCATAAAACTATATACAACCACACTTTCAAGCAAAGTTTTTTCTCGAATTCAACAATTTTTAAAGCTCTTTTGAAACAAGTGTTTCCATTGAAATATAAAACTAAAATTTTAGTACTGATTCACTATCCATTTTCACTAAGTGATAGTCTGGCATTTCTTATAAAGCGAGGTCATTGTAAATTCTGATGACTGCCAGTATAGTTTAATCAAACATTTTTATCAGTGCCTGTTGCAATGCCTTTATTATTAAACTTGTCTTATTTTAAGGGCGACTGGCAGCATAATGGTAAGCCACCTTTTTGAAATTGTTCAGGAGAGCCAGTTTTCTGATGAGAAATCCATAGAGTACCATACTGAGCAACAAGGTCGTTCTCTATATTATACTGCCATTTTCTGGAAAACCCAGAAAATGGAAAAGTAACAAACTAGAAACAGTACTGAGGAACAGTTTGATGTGAAAATGTCTGAGACAGCATTCATGGCTTCCCATTATGCTACCTGAAGCCCTTCATTTATACTAATTCAATATGGCAAAGCATTGAAACCTGTAGTACCCATGTTTTCAGTACAAAACCGTACTACAATAAACTTTTAATTTAAGGAAAAGAATGTCCATAATTGCTGATTGTCTAGTTTCTGAGGGTCAACTGAATAATAATCAAACTACAAAAATCATTATAAAAACCAATCAATCGTCATAGTATATTGGTGTTACATTAATTATTATTGTACATAAGTACCGACTATTAAATTGTAGATGTTGTTGAGGCTGTAAGTGGTAATTAGTAGGAACTGGCTAAAACTTGGTACAACCAAGATGGAACTATCACATGTTTTGAGTTTTCATTCTTTGCTTTGGCAAGAAGTTGATGTCACTGTCACAATTGCCACAAATTGCTCGACTTGCTACGCAAGTGTCAGAAGGTCTTTTAATTGCTATAGTGAAATAAGCATTACGTTTCCATTGCAGACTACCTAAACAAATTCAGAAACGAACTCGTCATGGCATCCGCTTCGGATCAAGAGAAGGATGAGAAGGACGCACAGGTTCCAGAAGAAGATGAAACAACAACATCAGTTAGTGATACTACAGACGAAGATGACCGTAAAGACAAAAGAAACCAAGGAGATAATCCCCAAAGCGGTCGATTTTCAGTATCACCAGCCCATCGATCCAGAATGTCCATTAGTAGTAACCCATCCCGCGCAGCAGCTTCAGCTGCTAGAGACTCTCAGAGTTCTGCAGCAGGGACTCAAAGGTATAATAAGTTCTATTTATTAACATATTTCCGTAAACTAAAAAGATATTATTACATTATATAATAAAATAAACATTGCAATCAAGTAAATATTTATATTTTGCATGTACCAAAAAGAATGAAGATAACGATCATCAAAATTGCAATGGGTGATATGCATGTTGTACAACTTTTTATTATTTACAAAAATCGTATATTATTGGTTTGGTTTTCTAAAAGATATACGAATCAAGATCGGGACCTGATAAGTCAAATGTGAAATATTTATAGTTGCAAGTACAACAGAACAACAGTCTATAGTCAGAATTATTGTATACTCTGCCCTTTCTTTCTAATTTAATCAATACAGGGTTCCCACTCAAATTTTGAACTGTATATCCCTGACATTTCCTGACAATTCCTGACTATATCCCAGTGATAT
>JAQIWH010006692.1:0-12466 GCA_034695005.1 Cryptops parisi
CACTTTACGATTTGACATCTTCCAAGAGCAAATTTAAATATATATAAAAAAACATATAAATTTATTGGTCACCTGATACAAGCAAAATATGGTTATAATACGTTTTTTATATTTTATTTTCTAACATAAACATTTGCAAAACAATTTATATGCACATCATGTTATCAACTTCATTCAACATGCATAATATCTAATATCCCGTATCTTTAGGCATCTCATTTTAATAACTTAGAATAATTTTTTTCCTTATCCCAAGAAAATTTTTGTTTAGCGTTACATGTCAAACTATATTAAAAATTTCCCTTAGGATAAATAAAAAGAAATTACGAGTTATCATATAGGCTAGATATCTTAAAATAGCCCACAAGTGATTTCGTAGAACAAACAAAAATCTCTTCTTCTATATCGACTTTTTATCATACGAAGTCGGCTTTTCTTTGAAAAAAACTTATATAATACTGAAAAAAAAATTGTATCGTCTTTAAGTAATATAAAGATCAACTTTAATTAAGAATATAGATGGAATTATTTGAATCTAATGTATTTGTTTAAACAATATTTCAGTTAACGAAGACCGAGATGATGAAGATTCAGAAACTCAACTTTGAGAGTAACTCAACCGTCCAAAAAAAAAGTATCAAATATTAAGCTCAACCAAATAAATATATTAACTTGTATACTTTAAAGGATTATATACACGAATTAACAATTTTATGTAAACTTATACCAAGAAAAGAATATATACGCTTAAGCATTAACTGTAGTTGAAAGTAGTTCTTCACTGTCGCATTGATACATTTCAGTTCTAAAGTGATGCTTATTATAAATGGTTTATTATATATTTAAATAAGAATAAAAATACGGTTAATTAATCTTAAATTATTTATTAAGATTGCGATGTTAATATTTGAATGATTTTTCAGTTTGCCAAAAAGCACCGCTTGTGGCGCTAGTGATTGTTGTTGTATTAAACTTACCGTCAAAAATATATAAATAAAAAAAGTCAAAAATTATACTTTTTGACGTCTTTTTTCCTTTTTCTTGTTTTTGATTTTTGTTTCTTGGACTTTATTTCCTAGAATTTTACCCCACTAGGGCCACAAGCGTTACTTTTCGTAACAAGTACAGAACCAAGTGTCAAGCGGAAAAGTACCAATATCTATATTGTATGTATAGTTTATATTCACTTACCTAACAAACCTATGTCAATTTTTCAATATAACATCTTTTATCATAATTTATTAATGGAAAACATATGGTTTCATTTTTAACCGTTTTTTTGTGCTGCTTGTGTCCTTGTGTTATCTGTGTGTTCTTGTCCTTTTTTCCCCTGAAGAAGCCTTTTGTAACCGAAGGCGAAACGTTGGGACTTGTTTCTCACTTCGCACCTTGTCAGTAGGTAAAGGAATTTATTTTTTATTTTCTTTTATGTTTTCCACTATACTATAACTTGACAACTAAAGATTTTAATTTTATTATTCTATTCCTGAAATTAACTTAATCGTTGAAACATTTTTTTTGGAAACAACGTGCATGGTAATTAGATTGCGGGAAATAAAGTCAAAGGGAACGAAGACAAAGGAAAAAAAGCCAAAAAAGACGTTACAAAAATAATTATTTATTTTCATTATTTTCATTTTTTTGATTTCTTTTTTAAACTTTTTTCCTTATATTTTTTGACGTTTTTTCTTTTTTACTTTGTTTCTTTTATTTCGTTTTTGACTATTTTCCTTTGACTTTATTTCCTACCCTATATTCGATAATTATGTACCCTACTCTAATAATGCAAGTCTGTCTACCTATAGCTCATTGGATCAATTCAAATTCAACTTGAAGCTCATTGGCTCAATTCAAATTCAACTCGTAGCTCATTGGCTCAATTCAAATTTAAATTCATCTAAACGGTTTTTAAATGTTGTCACCAGATAACGCCAGGTGTCTGTAGGTTGACGGGCTTTTTACTAAAAAAGCCGTTATTTATTTATTTATTTTTTTTTTTAGTTTTTAAATATATGCGGAAGAAAAACTCACAAATGTTATGCTTTTAGGATTTGTATTAGCCGATGCAGGTTATGATGTGTGGATGGTAAATTTTAGAGGAAACGTGTACAGTAGAAATGCCACAATGCCACTTCGTCCAAACATTGATCCATTATTCTGGGATTTCAGGTATACTTTTATATGTACAAGTATAATGTACATTATTTCATAATGCTAATACGGTCGGGAGTTTAATACTGTACTATCTAACCTAAAATATCATAAATAAATATTGACTCGTTAACTTTGAATTAACAGAAATATATGATTATTTCTTGATTGGTTTGACAACATTCCGCGATTAGATTAAAAAAACAAGACAGGATAATATTATGTTTGTGTTCATTTATGTTTGGTGTTTTTTTTAGTCATGATGAACAAGCCGCTCTGGATGCGCCTGCATTTCTAGATTACATTATAAAACTTACAGGACATCCGAAAGTGATTTGGATTGGTTTTTCAATGGGAACAACAACTGCAGTATCTCTCATGGCAAATACGCCAGAATATAATGACAAAGCAAGTTCACTGTTCATGTTCTTTGTTCTTTTTTTTCTGTGAAATTAATGGTCAATGACTATCTAATAATTTGACCTTATATACCATAACAGTTAATGGGCTTCATAGGCCTGGCCATGGTGACCAGAATGCAATATGGAGTTCCATCTCTCTTTCAAATTCTGAAATCGTACGAATTGTCGGCTTTCGCACTCTACGTAAACACTTAGTTTTCTATAATTATTAGCTTTGAAATCAATGGAAACGCTACTTAGGTTATATGCGACTAATTTGTGACTGATGTTTTTCTTTCATTTACTACAAGGCTGCAGGATCACTTGGTGCCGGAATAGAAGTTCCTGGAAATGATCTTACGAAAACCCTGTTTCTAAACCTATGTCCACCAGAAAATCCAATCATCTGTTTAACGTTAATAAATTTCTTATTTGGTCTCGAAGTTGAAGCCAACCTCAATAAGGTTTTTATGAAAAAAAAAGTTTCTCGTCAGGATAGTAAACGTCAATATAACCGTATCACATTTGTATTTTTATACTCTTTAAATTAGCTTCACTTGTGAGTGAGTGAGTGAGTGAGTGAGTAAGTTGTGAGTTTTCACATATAGAAACAAAACTAACCAATAAATTTTGATCATTGAGTCTGTGGATTCGTCTTAGTCTACAAAGTAATGCTGGCATCGATGAAAGCTCAATATGGCAGAAGCTACATATCATATATGCATTATTCTTTAGACCCTCGTACAGGCTAAATGGCTTGATAGATTTTTATAAATGAGGTGTTCTCTGATCTGTCTTATTCTCACGAGTGACATTGTCCATATATGATATCAATTAAAAACCAATATGTCGGAAGCTATATGCCAGTATATAAAAATTGTGCATACAAAAACAAGACGAATCGGTGAGTTTTGATGAATGTCTATGGATTTGTCTTAATGCATTGAGTGTCACTGCTTATATGCTGTAATTAACAACCAATATGACGGACGCTATATGCCAGTATAAAAAGAGTATGCTTAAAAAACATTTTTAATGTACTTTTTTATTAACTTTACTTGTGAGTGAGTGAGTTGTGAGTAAGTGAGTGAGCGAGCTGAGAATTGAACGAATACTGCTATTTACAGTCGTTTATGAATATACTGTATAGTCCAATATATCAAAAAAACGCATAAAGCAAAAACCGCATAATTTCTTTGCATAAATCAAAAACTGCTTAAGTCCAATGTAAGAGAAAATCGTATATATGAACTAGGATCGGCACACCGCTATGCTCATGCCACAAATCCAGGCTGGAGAAACAAGTAGAAAACCTCCACTTCACAGTTTATCGATTACTTCTTTCTAGGCAAAGCAGTGACTTATTGAAAAAGTCTGGGTGTATGCGTATTGGAGCATCCATGACGTAGATCGGGCTGTCCCCGTACGCTTGTGCTCGAACGACGTTGCTTTTGAATGACGTTGTGCTCAAATGATGATAAATAAATAAATAAATTGAAACGTGCAGAAATCAAAAATAAAATTACTAAAAACACGCATAATATCGAATCACTGAAAGATTGCATATTTTAATTCGCATAAATTGAAATTCACATAAATTGAAACATGCAAAAATCAAAAAATGGATTCTTTGCATTTTATGTATGTCCATACAGTATAACTGTATATAGCAGTATAAAAATAGAATGCTTCAAATTTTTAATGTACTTGTTTCATTTGATGATTTAGAGTTTTATGCCGCACATTTTGTGGCAACTCCCAGATGGTGGCAATTTCCGACAAATGATGCACCTGGTTCAGGTAGTACTTTAGAAAACAAAAATTGACTTATATTTATTTTATATAAAAAACGAAAAAGGAAAGAAAAAAACCCAACTCTCCCCAGCTCAATCAGTTCTTACCATACTTTGTGTTTTACTAATTTAGGCGTCATTCACGGACACGTTCAACTATTATGACTTTTCGCCTGCTGTCAATTTACTGAAATATGGGCAGGTGAGGTATTTACAGTTGTTCGATCACAGATTTAAATGCATTTATGTATTGAATATTTCTATTGTGTTGCTGCAAAAATACTTTCAGACCAATTAAATCCAAAATCTTGAATTCTTAAAATGTTAAACAAAAACGGTACTTTATAGAATTGTGATAAATTTAAAATACTTTAGTTCAACTGTATTTAAAAATTGTTGCACACAAGTGCTTGAAATTCTCTGGCAACGTTCTACTTTTCGAATATATACTTCCATGAATGTAAAGTGAATCTATGATCGTTCTAAATAACTGATTAATGAAACTTAAAGTTGTTCAAATATGCTTTCTTTTTGGGAATCGACTTCTAGCTCAAAGCTCCGTCGTACGATTATTCGAAAATGACAGCTCCTATCTACTTGATCCTTGGTGACAATGATTTTGCCAACAACCCTCTGGATCAGGCATGGCACATGGGCAAAATGCCAGGATTCAAATCTTACGTGCGAGTGGATTCTTTGACTTACACTCATATGGATTTTATATACTGTTACAGAAACAATGAAATATTAATCCCTCACATATTACAGTATATCAATGACATAATTAATGACTCATAATGTTAAGAAACGAATGACTCTTTCAATAAAACGTATACGAATACTTTAATTTAAATACGAACATGGATCATAAAGAATAAATATGCAAACTTTACATGTTCAATTTTCAATTTTTTAATAATAAACCCATTTTTTTAAATTAAAAAAGTTTCATTCTATAGCGCATAAGTTACCGGCAGTGTATAGAATCCAGACATTCTACGTATGTTCCATACAACGCCGAAACTTTTTTTTAGCAAAGTGTAAAATATCATCTTGTATTCAACTACTTGGGTTGTTAAGTTAGGTTCAGGTTAGTTAACATTTCCTCTGAAAAACAATGTAAATGGAGGCCTAAATTGACCTAAACCTGAATTCTGGTTAACGTTAATATATTCCATTGTTAATTTCATACATTGTCTAAATCAGTCTTGGCATTGTATAAAATGCTTGGGTTTCTATACATTGCGGGTAACATATACAGTATATAACAATTTCAATTATGCTGTTACGTGACGCTAAAAATTAATTTCAGAGACATAATTTTACATAATTGTTTGGTTTAATTGAATCTAATTGACTTTCGCTGTCATAGCTGTTTGTTATATTCAATATTGCGTCACTGAACAGTGATCGTTGTCGGAGTTTTTCTCGCTGTACGAAGAATAATTTTAGGCTTATAATGAGATTTATGAATTGCGTGTTCATACAAAATATTGCGACTTTTACACGATGTGAACTCCCGGATATGTTTGCATTGTAGAAGGTATATTTTTTGTATACAAAGAACAGGAATTCTACAAATACGCGATTTTGCACTCTAGCCATGGGCAATTAAAAAATGACCTCTACCAAACATATCATAAACAGCACCGAAAAACCACCATTTCATGAAAAAGAAGTCTTTCTATATAACCCATTCTACTACACTGACATGATAAAATATGAACTACAGATCGGTATCTGTGAAATACAGTTATTGCGCTTCGATATTACTTGTGTACTTTTTGTAACTATCATTTACTGTAGCCTACTTCTGAGGAGGAAACCCGAACTAGCAAAATAAAAAAGTTTCGTTTTAAATGTAATTTTTAATACAAAACAAAGATAAAAAAAACGCTTGCTTTTGTCTGGGATCGTATACACCGAAACGTTTCTAGCCATCAAACCGAATTTAATTCAATTCAACTTAAATTGAGAATTTAATATTTTGAAAACACAGTATATAACAAAGAGTTCTCGATGTCGATCGTGGATCCTTAAGTTTTCATGCACATGTTTAAAATCCACTTTTTTGCATAGTCATGTAAACTGTAAAAACCTACCGCGGTACGGGGTAATTTTTAATTACATTTTTACTGATCCAAAACTTGCGTTGTAGAAAATTGTTACATGCACCAATTTGAAAGCAAATATTGATCACATTTGTATAGTAAATGATAATACACGTTCCAAATAAACCATTGAGCAATTCAGCGATAATTTACTTTGACCATCCAAAGACAAAAACTTCAATGATGTCTGTCCATTTTATTTCACTTTAATAGATGGTAAAATAACTCCAATGTAACAACTCACCCAGTGTAACAACGTATCCCAGCCGCCTCTGAATACGACGTAAACAAATACACTATTGACATTGACTATAAATTAAATTTATCCAAATTTGATAAAAAATTCTTTTGAATTACTTCATGTTCAATCAAAACATTAATAGCCCAAGAGTAAATCATCTTATTTTGTTTAAAAAATTCCTTCGGTGGTGGTTGATTTTTTGCGATCAGTGAACTTGTAACATCGTCCCCAAGGACGACTTGAATTTCGACCTCATCTACGCAATTCATAATATTCAAAGACTGCACGCGACCATGTTATTGTATGGTAGTATACACAAAAAGCATTACTAAATGAACATCCTGTGTTATTGTAAAATGGACTTTATAATTTTTATGAAAAAAATGTTTTTCAGTGAACGCATGATTAACTTACAACAACTCTCACGTACACACACGCAGGCACCAGTAGAATTAAAGCAGTGGAATCAAAACTGTATTTAAATTTGAACGTGTGTTTCGCTAGTAAAGAAACAGTAAAATCGCTTACGCCATGTGAATATTGATTGAATAACATTTGTCAAAAATGACCAAATAATGGTACAACAAGAACAAAGCATTTTCGAATGTGTTGCATGCAATTTTGTCTTCCTAACACAATTTTGAGCATAACAAAAAAATGTGCAAAGATATTAGTGTAAGAAGTATGAAGTACCCCTAGACAGCAAGGCAAGTTCAAATGTTTAAACGCGTTTTCCTCGAAATAGTAAAAAAAGCTATTTGCTGTAGTTTCTAAAATAAACAGTTAAGCTTTTCTGCACTGTAAGGCCCCGTGGTGGCCTGGTGGTCAAGACGTTCACCTCTGGCGGCAGTGGCTCGGATTCGCCTTCCACTCGTGCCATGTGAATTCAGTTCAGGGTCTGACACCATGGGGGCAGGTTTTCCTAGGCTTCTCCCGTTTTCTACTGCATCATAAAACCTTGTTCAATGTTTATCATCCTCATCTTATCATCATTTCTGTATTTCTGATTTCAATAAAGTGTGAGTACCAAATGACATAGTTGTAAAGCGAGTCGGTGCCCTCGTTAAACTTCAAGTACCTACCTACCTACCTACCTCTGCACTGTATATCACAACGAATAACTATAAATTTGTAGTGCTTTCCTACCGAGCATTTGGCATTGATACACCCTTTAAAGGCTATCCAGCTGGGCTTTTTTCTGAGCTTTCGTTGAACCGACGAAGATTCTGCTTTGTTGAACCAATGATCAACGTGGCTTATCTTTATTTAACCCGAAGTCCTTCAATTTTACAGCACAGTACGTTTGCCTTGTAGTTGGTATATTGATACAGTGCCGTACCTTAAAGCTGGACTTATGTTTTAGTGGATATAACTAACTTGGGAACAGAGTTGTTTTAATTATCAGTTTAATTAGTTGACCTTTAGGTATGGACCCATCCTAATCGCTGTAAGGATTGATAGGTCAAAACACCCTGACTAAAATCGGAATAACTGACAAATTCAAATATACATTTTCTTAAAGTATCATCATAGAGAGATCAAGATAGACTATATTTTTATTTTATTTTATAATGTCTGCGTCCCATGGGGACAAAAATTGAGTATATAAACATACGAAGACTGAAGAACAACTGAACAAGCGTCGGATATAAGCTGAAAACGTCTAACTAAATAAAACGTGTTTTCTGAGAGCATGACTGAAGTGAATGCAGGATTCTTTACATTTGTGTGATGTACAGGTAAATGGTATAGAGCGAAGGGAAGTTAGAAGGGTGCTCCAAACCAGGTAAGTGTTGTAAGGATATTTGTTGGTGGCAATGGTCGTTAGGTTTGGTGGATATACAAAGGTCAACTAATTAAACTACTAATTAAACCTGCTAATTTATACTACTCTGCTTAGGAATATTTTTCATTAAAAAATAATAAATTTTAGCTGAAACACTACACAAACTATTTACAGACAATCATTTTGGTTCCATCCCCTCTGATAGGGTCATGGCGTCCACGCACTTCCCTCGCCCTAATGAGACTACTGTATACAGCTACGAGTATATACTCTACTAAAGGAAATTGGCAGCATAATAGAGAGAACCACCTTGTTGTGCTGAGTATGAGATAATATGGCATTTTTTTGTCAGAAAAATAGCTCTCTTGAATAATTCAAAAGTGTGGCTTGTAAATAACTATAATATAATATTTACTAGATTATGTAACCGTGATCCATCATAATACGGCGTTTACTAGATATCCACATTACTGTTGAAAGAAACAGTTTAATTGCAATACATTGTACTCACTTAAACTACAGTGTATAGTATATAAATTATTTCATCTTTTATAGATAAAGTGAATAGTATACAGATAGTCACGCGTAGTATATCTATTACAAATTATGTAACATCTACGTTGTTGTAGCATACTTCCCGGATAATCATTGTGTACAAAGGTGATTTGTATATAAAGAACAGAAAATGTGATAACCATAACATAATACATCACTCTATCAACAAGTAACCAATTAAAAAACATATGCAAATATTGTACTTTATACTTGGCATTGAAAAAGTTCTAAAATCGTGAATACTATGTTCTATTAGTAGCAATTCTGTGAACAGCAGACCTCACTCCGATAAAACAAATAAAAAACCAATTGATAAATTAAAGCGATTGCAACCAAAATTTAATGGTTTTTTTATTTTGTAGTTTTTGATGACAATGGACTATTATAAGTACAGTACACAGTACAAGTTTATGAATATGAAATTAATAGAAAGCCCATGCATTAAAAAGTTGGAGATATAATAATATGGCAGACTGTGACCATTAAAAAAATAGACATCATTGACATTGGATGACTACGTGAATATAAATAATGATATATAATTTTCAAATGTATAAATTACGTACATTATTATACATTGGACTACTCCTATATCTTAAGATTATTTATACAATATAATTACGCTTATTAAATATTAATGAAGACACCGTTGCGTGATTAAAAACCAAACCATACATTATGTTACAATGATTATATCTTACCATCCAATATTGAAAATCTAAGAATTTCTCCAAACATCATAACTTGTGCGTGTTGTCAAGAATTAATTATGACTGGTTAAAAAGTTTCAGAATTTCATTAGCATTATTTATAATAATAAATTAAGCTTGCTCAATAGAAAAGACCATAATTCGCATCAGCAATAAAGTAGTCAATAGTTAATATAATGTTGAATTATCCTAAGATATCTGTATAGATACACTCGGTCGAGCTATGAACATGTACAGTTCGCAAATGCATTACGATTCAAAGTTCAGTAGAATTAACATTCCAAACAGATTAAGGAAACCAAGCTATACTGGAATATTAGAAATGAATCAACACAAAGTGAATCCCAAAACAAAGACGCTGGTATTTCGTAAAGACCCATTGACCTCTCGACTGACAAAGATGATTGTTAGCAACCAACGCAAAGACGCTGTTTACATACCCATACAAGAGTGTTTCCAAATACATTCCAAGAAACCCTCAGTGGGAAACATCACCAAGTTGCTCTTGTTCCTCATCGTTGGTTACATCTGTTCACAACAGATATACGATCGTTATGACTATTATATATCATTACCCACTACAGTGGATGTGTTTTACAGACATTTCGATTCACCCGAACTGATGGTATGCCACCACGAAACTCCCGAAATCGAAGCTCTTAAGAAAAAGGCTGGAATTGAGTCTAAACCTGACCAACAACCAATTACATGTCCACCTTCTATTACAAAAACATACATAAAATCTGGAATGAATGCTCTTGAATTTTGGGATTTAACTAATACATCTAAAGTTGCAAATGTTGGACTTGGTCATGTAAGCATCCCCCTTTCTTGTTTATTGTTTCGCTACTACGTGATTCTGTTTTTAAAACGCTACCGCTCTTAATTTTTTATTCATGAAATTTTAGAGGTTTCAAAAGCGTTTACCCGAACCAAAAGTATATGTTAGTGAAGCTCATTTTATAACAGGATTGTGTACTACTCTGAGTATTGGAAATTCTACAGCTGGTGAGAACGGTTTGCTTATTTTTGTGATGTATTTTTGTTATTAAGCATTATTTTTTATTTTTGTTAAAAGCTTGAACGATTTGATTATTTGTCATTACACAACTTATGATTTAAAACTCATTTTTAATTTAATTTACGCCCATCCATTTAAAATTTATAAACCAATAGTAACAGATTTATTTTGATACTGTTTATATTAGCTTGAATGAGTGAGTTTGTTAGTGAGTGAGCAAGCTGTGGATTGCCATCTAAAGTCGTTAATGAGAATACTGTATGTGTATACTGTATAGTCCAATATACCAAAAAAAGCATTAAGTCCTTCGCACAAATCCAAAACAGCATAAATTCAATGTGAAAAAATCGTATGTATAAATAAATAAATAAATAAATAAATAAATGAATCAAAACTTGATAGAAATCAAAAATAGAATTACTCAAAACTCGCATAAATCAAATATCAAATCACTCAACGATCGCATACATTGAAACATGCAGAAATAAAAAATGGAATCTTTGCATTATGTATGTAGTGTGTACACTACATACATAATGCAAAGATTCCATTTTTATTTTGCATGCTTCAATTTATGTGAATTCAAATTAACAGTATATCTGTACTGTATATGACTATCGTATATAAAAAGTATGTTTGAAAGCATTTTTAATGTATTTGTTAATAGATATTGTCGACGACTATGGATACTTGCAGCTGTTTCCTATAAAAGACGCATGTCCAGGTTATACTTTTGTAAGTACAATACCAGTAGAGCATTAAAATATTACGAGTAGTGATGAATGGCCACCGTCCAATGACTGCATCGAAATCAATTTTACAGGTCTTAATCTATCTCAGAGGATCAAAACCTTTTCCAAAAGATATGTATAGTTTTCCTTCATACAACAGAGGAAGAGGTGTAATGGAAATTCGACAGGTACAATGTGCTAATAAAATAAGTTATTCAGCCCATAACGTTTCCGGAAAGCCGAAAAGAAACTGATTCATAATAACAGTATTATTTTTTCAGTACTCATTCGTTAACACATTAAAAAATCCGTGCACAGATGAAAAGACATTTCAAGAATGTTTCTCCAAATGCATCAATGAACGTGTGTTAAATCATAGTACATGCAGGTATGATGTTTAATCCAACTCATAACCACAAATTTTTGTTTCTTTCACACTTTACACTGTATTTACTTAATTGTTCACTTCACAGTATTCACATTTTCTTCTCAGCATCACTTTATCGAATCAGTATTTTTATTTTAAAATAAACTGATTCAATCTCCAGTTTTAGAAAGTACAGTGAGCTGGTATTGAACTATAACAAGTAAACAAACTAAGTCACTTTTCACAGTTTCTGAGTTAATGCATGAAATAAGCCACTAAGTCATTATGTATACATTGACTAGGAATTGAAGGGCAATAACCGGTTAGCTCTACTTTTTGCCGAAAATCTGTTTTTTTTTTCCTCAAAGATTATAATTGTTTTGAAATTCTGCGTCGTTTAATGCAAGAAACAGACTAGGGTTTGTAAATTACCAATATTCTCAAAACGTAAATTACCGACGGAAATTAACAATACCGGTTTTTACCGTTCAAGCCTTACAGTGAGGTGGAGGCACTAAATGAGCATAGTTATTGGTTAAAAAACTTACAAATACATCGGGTACTAGGTCGGCTACATGTATGATTACTATCACTACATG
>JAQIWH010006693.1:0-12463 GCA_034695005.1 Cryptops parisi
TATATTGTGTATGTATGTATGACTTCAATTCTAAGAAACCGAAGAGAAATTTACGAGTGCCATTTTGGCTGCAATTATGGTTCTCTCTCATCAGCACCAATTCCGAAAACACCCTAAACGGCAGGGGAGCTTCTTTAGGACATGTAGCTCTTAGTAGTTGTCTAGCTTTTTTTTTTTTGATTTTCTGTTATCTTTTTTTTATGGGTTATATATTCGACTACCCTATCGAAAAGTAACCTGACACTGTAAGGGAATATCATAAAAGATCCCTGGGGGTGTTTATGGTTTGCCATGATAGTTGGTAATATTTTATTAGGAGTCATTGAAGTTGGCTTGAAGAAAATGTCGATCTTGCAGGCTGGTTGTTGCAGATTGACGAGATAGAAGTTGGTTTGTTTTAAAGGCTGGGGATGTTTTTAAGTGGAAATCGCGTTAAGCGAGGAATATGTTAGAGAGTTTTCAATTTTTAGTTTACGAGTTAATAGTCCTGTTGAATGGAAATCGCGTTAAGAAATGTGTCACAAAAGTCATACTTCCAACTAGAATAAGTCATTGGTTGAATAAGTCATTGAATCTAAGTTTGTTTTAAGCACTTTCATGTTGACACTAGAAAAAGATCTGTCGTGGACGTCAATTCGTGTTATAAGGAGGATTATATTTCAAACATGTTCCAAAACACATTGTCATAGAAATGATGCCAATCATCAGCAAAAACCCAGACGTTCATTTCCATACAAGTTCATCTCGAATACGTTACGTTGTATCTACATGACACAATGTTTTAAGTTGTCAGGTGCCCATTGAGATTATTCGTGTCATGAATTCCCCCCCCTCTTTATTTATATACGAGTATATGTATATTCACGAATGTTGTATTTTTTTTCTTTGTTTATTCTTTCAATGGTGCACGTGATGAATAAAATTGCAATAAATCATGGTTCGGCCCTTTTGGAAACAATGGCACACGGTAAAAGAAAAATAGGCAAAAGAAAAAAGAATAGACATTCTTCAATTTTTCCCCTCGTCCGAGAGGAGATCTCGTTTTCTTTTTGGGACTTTTGCTCCAGGGCCATCGGGTCCATCCATCTTGAGCTTTTGGAAAAGTCTTTTTTTTTTGTGCAAACAGGAAAGGGCCCTATGCCATCGATTATCGTTCATGAAAGGCTTCACCTTTGCTGTTAAACATGCCGAAAAGCCAAAGGGCCACAAACATCCAAAACTGGTTGCTGCTCCTGCTGTTGCTGATGGTGGTGGTGGTGTTTCTACTACTAATGCTGTGTACTTGTTGTTGTTGGTTTTTTATGACTTTAAAGGATTGCCTATTCCGAAAGGCACTTTGCAACACAAGTGGTATTTCTGAAGCCAAGAAAGAAATATGTGATGTTATATGTGTTTGATACTTTTTTTGGACGTATTGATTGGATCATGTTCATTGTCTTGTATAACCAGTTGGTATTGGTAGGGATTTTGTGTTAAGACACTGTAGATCAGTTCTGGGCTTGCTTGTTTGACATGTCTACAAAGTCAAATACGTTGAAATTTTCAGGATGCTAGAACCTGTTTGGACATACTAATAGGCTAGATCATCATCAAACAGTGTAGGACACTTTTATGGACTTACTGGTGTGAAATGCTCATTAAGCTTAAATACACTGAAACTTACTTGAAAGACAACGATAAGACATTTTCACGCAGGATACGTTTTGGACATTGTGTTGTTAAAGATTGTTAAATTAGTAGTTAGCTCGTGCCATAAAACAGGATGGTTGCAGTTGTGCTGTTTTTTTTTCATTGTGTGGCCTGGTGGTCAGAGCGTTCACCTCTGGCGGCAGTGGCCTGGGTTCGCCTCCCGCTCGTGCCATGTGGATTCAGTTCGGGGTCTGACACCACGGGGGCAGGTTTTCTCGGGGTTCTCCCGTTTCTTCCTGCATCATAAAACCCTGTTCTATGTTTATCATCTTCATCTCATCATCATATCTGTATTTCTAATTTCAATAAAGTCTGAGGGCCAAATGACATAGCTGTAAAGTCAGTCGGTGCTCTCGTTAAACTCCAAGTACCTACCAACTTTCTTTCATTGTTGTGAACTGACCAATATATCTTTCTGATGCACCTTGGATTTGGCTGATTCGTATATTCTCATTTTTGTTGTTTACCCTCACATTGTTGTAGTGATCCCCAGAAATCATGACAACATGAGGGTAAATAAAAAGTGTTTATTCATTACAGTACATACACGAACAGATCTGGGTAATTATTAGTATAAATGGAACTGTTGACATGCTTCGATGTTTAACCAAAGTAGAGTCTTGGTATCAACGTTGGTGTAATTTGTCGGAATCGGAACGTATTGTCATTGGACATTCTGGACACCTAATTTTTATAGCATTGCATATATTTCCTCGTATAACGTTGCAATATACTAATTGTTAAGAGTGCGTCTACTCGTTTAAGAGACTGATAACTTCTTTGGAATGTCTTATTTCAATGTCGCTTAACATTTCTTTTTATCATTATTATTATTATTATTATTCTTTCATCTTGGAAATCACAGCTGTGATTTCGAGAGCTGCTGAAGTGGCAATTTATTCGCAAACTGTGGTTGCCAGCATCCTGTTAGGTAGTTCAAGTTTGCGATTGAAAAAAAAAACAAACAAAACAAAACAAAAAAGCCAAAGAAGAAAAAAAGTTTCTTTTTTAGGGGAGAGACTTTATAATGACTTGGACGAAGGCATTATTATCATTACGCAGTCACAATAATTTTTTTCTGCCGAGGATTTAAGGAAGAGGGTAAAAAAAACCGCCATTTTTGCTAGAAAATAACACGGTAGAATGGGAATAACTCATCAGCCAACCAATGAACTCGCTTTGGTCCGATTTGACATGCACAACGTTGCTTCGAATCACCCCCGGGGAATGTTACTTCAATATCCAAAGGAGAAGAACTAAGAAGGAATAGGCAAAGCAAAGAAAATAAAGAATTAAAAACAACAACAACAACAACAACCGTCATGCTGAGGAATGCAACTCAACTCCCAGGGAGATGAAGAAGGCGAACGAAAATGAAATTATCAAAACGCAGCAGAATTTTAATAGATCAATTGAATAGATATTTTTTTTGGGGGGGGGGGTTGAAGAAACAGAACAACCGACATTTTGGATAAAGAGGATGTGTGGGTCTTGGATTGTAGGTTCACTTGAAAAAGCTTTCATTTTAACAGCAAAGGTCATGTTGTAGTTAAAATTTCCAGAAGTTAGTCTTTTGCCTGCGAATGGTACTGTATGTGGAAAAGTCAAGAAAATTTTGGTCGGGTTGTGAATTTGTTCAAGACTGAAACAATTGAAGGTTTACCCAGAATAACGTTGCAAGCGCCAAAAATTCAATATTGTGATTATTATGGAAAAACGTGCTTCATACGTGCCTAGCTAGTGTCGCCGACAGTCATACTCATACCTACCTAAAACGTACATAATCACTTCCGACATTGGTCACCTAATATATGACAATCAATGTGTTGTTAAAAACTTTTGTTGTTGCCATTCAGCCTACCTACTCAAAACTATGAATTGGCTCAAGCAACGTTATTCTGGGCAATTATTGGTCTTTTGAGTAATTTCTTCAGATTTTGTCATTTTGTTAATTTTTTTTTTAAAGAAGTGGTAACGGTAGACCGAAGAATATTTGAAGGGTCTAGAGGTAAAATGGTATTTTGTGGTGAAATGGTGGTAAAATGGTATTTTGTCAAGAATGACCTAAAAGCATTTTCGAATGTGTTCAGGTGCAATTTCACCTTCCTGACGCAGTATTTTTGGCGCTCATTGAGGTTAAGTCATAAATGAGCGCCAAAAATACTTCGTCGAATAACAGAGCCAAATCAACAACATGTGCAAAGTTATTAGTGCAAGAAAGTGTGAAGTCGCCCATAGACATCAAGGCAAGTTCAGATCTTTAAACGCTACTTTTTTTTCGAAATTGCGAAAATGTTACTTAACACCCTCTTACACCAGCACGCTTCATTTGTTCTTGTTGGAAAGTTGACGTTCTTGGTGACAAGTGAGTAGTTTTTGTATACTGCAGTTTATAGCGACAGATATGCCTTCGAGCATTTTTGTGCCCAATGGTACTTTGGTATTCAGAACTTTAAGACATGTTCTGTAGCTATTAAACTATATAAAAGGCTAGGGCCTGTCTGCAGTTTTCGGAACTTTGGGTATTTTATAAATCCACGTGTTCTTGTTATCTAGGAGCTTTGGGTATTATCACACAATATTAATTGAGTGGAAAAACATTTCCGCAACTTTGGTTATCTCCCATAATGCAATGCAAATGTTGATGGAAAAACGATCCAACTGGCTTCCCTTGTCCAACACGCGTCAAATATTAAAGCACTCTACTTTTGTATCATGGTAATGTCTCTGGTATTTTCAGACCACCTTGGTCAAAAAAAAAACCAACAAGACAAGGAAAAAACAAGTAAATCCACAGGTTGAAAAAGGCATACAACAGTTTCTTAAATAATCCTATTACCATCTTTCAACTTCTTTAAAAGAAAAAGTACTATGAAGATGGAAAGGCACTGGCCAGTTTGGTGAGACCTCGTGACCCCTATTTTTTTTCTTCTTTTTCCATGTTGTGTATTAAAAGAATTTTTCGTTGTTTTGTGGCCACCTGTGTTGGTCAGGTGCAAAGAAATGGAAAGTGAATGTAAATGGTGATGAAAGGGAAAATAAAACGAAAGGCTGTATGATGGAAAGGTTCCAATTAGACAGAGTCACGAAAAAGTGTGTGTTTTGCATGCTTAGTTTTCTGTGAATTCTTCGACGAAGTGTAGATATTCCTATGAAACGTTCCAAAAAAGTTTTTTTTTTTTTTAATCGCAACTGTGTAGCCATTACGCATCTGAATTGGCATAAACCGTGGTAATGTCTTTGCTTGTGTGTGTGGTCCACGAAACGTACACAAAGGGAGACAGTTTGTTTTTTAGACGAATGTCATTCTGCATATCTTCCATGGAGTATTACCAGAAGAAATTCTATAATAGCTAGAACTTTGCATGTTTTTTTTGTAGGGTATTGCCGATATTGCTTTGGCCTAACTTTGGATAACTTTCAAGTGTATTACCAAAGTAGCCACAAAAAATAATTGAGAATCCAGATATCCAGAACGTTGCATCTTTGTAATATAACCAATGTACTTTGTGATATTACCAATGTACTGTAGTCTTGCCAAAAAAGTCATTTTTATAGGGTATTGCCAATATTGCTTTTGGCAGAACTTTGGACAACTTCTTACCAACATAGCCAAACAAAAAATTCCGTATCCAGATATCCAGAACGTTGATTATTTTTTGTAAATTTTACCAATGTACTGGAGTCCTTCCAAAAGTTTTGGATTTTCTTCAACTTTACAGTGTAGTGTATTGTATCCATATTCTGGTCGGAACAAAAGGGACTTTTCCAAAATAGCCAACAGCAGGATTTTCAATCTTGTGCGGTGAGACAGCATTTGTCCCAAGTCTTTGTTTTATCCTATATGATGTCACTCTTAGCCTGTAGGAAGGAATGCTGGCAATTAACTTTTTGGTTGTGTCAAAATAGCGATTTTTTTTTCTCTTACCTATCAAGAACTTTGATGTTGAATGAAGTATAGGCAGAAGAAAAAACACACATGAGAGAGGACTGAATTAATGGCGAGCTCAGAAGAAGAAGAAAAAAAAAGCTAACAGTGCTTAATTTAAATATAAATTGAAAACTTTACATGTAATTATTTATAGCTGCTGCTTTCGGGTTCATTGTGCGGTAGAAAAAATTAGGGAGCTAAACAATTTTTATTGCTTGCCAAACCGATTAATTCTTGTTCTCTGCCATTTGCATTGGTGCCACAGTAGTTGTTATAGGAGGTGGTAGTACAACGGTGTAAATGAAGTGATACATGTGTTGTTGTTGTTTTGTATTTTTACAACGACGATCATGTATCTTGCTAATTATGTATTTTTCTTGATTATATACTCCAGCTTTTTGATCAACTAGAAATAATTACAAGTATCGATCCCATAGACGTACGATGCTTAGATTGCCTTTAGTAATCACTGTTTAAAAATCAATCTCGTAAAAATCTTTGTTTAGATTACTGTTTGTGCATTGAAACTTGCGTCGATATGTTACCGGTAATGTATTAAAATCCTGTGGCAAAGTGTGAAATAACATTTTGTAGGCTGTTTAGATTAGTTAAGGTCAGTTAACAACACTGAAAAACTAAATTGAGCCTAGATTTAAATCTAACCTAAACTCTTGCACAACAATGATAATTTCATGTTTTGCCTGTTGATATAGAAGTTAGGTCTAACTTCTATCTTCACCAAAAAAAAGGCTAGGCATTTTATACAATGCCTGGATTATATACATCGCTAATAACAAATACTTTTTATAATGAAAAGTAGTTAACAAGTTAGGTTTGACCTTTTTATGTGACTACAATATTAACTATAGTTATGATAGTGCATAGTGGTTGGAGTATGGCCCATGGTTTTATTTCTACATAATTTTCATTTACGAGCCAATTAAGATCACTTACTTGTCAAGGAAGTGATTTCTTCTAAAAGTGTTTTCCTGGTTTTCGTTGGTCTTTTATGTAGTTCTTAGTTAGTGCTTTTTTTCTTCTTTGTGTGTGTGTGTTTGTATATGTATGTCTATGTGTATGTCTTCATCGCATTTTGTTCCCTTTGAAACCGTTACAGCAATTTACCTGTCAATTGGCATATTAGGTTGTACTTGGATCATAAATCAGTCGAGATTCTTATGCAACCGCATCGTTATTTTAGTACCCTGTAGCCAATGAATGGGAAGGTGCTGGTGATGTTGGGAATGTCCAACGATTCACAGAGATGGCTTGGATTTTATTTAATCGAAGATTGAAGTCGTACGGTCGCTGCAACGGAAATCAATGGTAGCTCCAGTGTTTCTGGAGTTACAATTGGTTATTGGAACCACTGCTAAACCAAAGCTACCACTGGAGTTTTTCTAAATTGGAACATTAAAAAAAGATTGCCATAAAAGTTTTATGACTATGTGAGTATTAATATGTGAGTAGGTCTACATCGGGTAGTATTAGGCAAACAGTGTAATCATAAGTATAATGATTAGAATACACGGCTAAGCAATCGGTCACCAGAACAAAAACAACCTGACAGTTTCAGAAGCCTGAAACAACACAATGGATGGTACTATTGTTAAGAAATTTAGAAATATTTAGAAAGTCAGAAGGTGTTAATAACCCTTTCATGCAAAAGAGCAGATGGACATTGGGAAGAATTGGTATAAAGTATTCTCATATAAAATTGTAAACATTTCGAATGGTTAAAATCTTATGATTCTATCCAAGACTAATGTTATAACGGGAATCAATGAATTTCGATCTAACGTTGAAAAGTGATTGCCTTCAAAGATCTCTGGTCATGCTAGGACACTGGGAATAACTGGTAAAAAATAATTCTAGATATGAAGTACGCTTAGCTTATGGAATGCTTGAAATATTATGAAAGACTCGTCCTTGGTATGAAAGACCCCAATGGTCCTTCCTACCAAGAAAGACCACACCAGTGTGTCTATTTCGGAAAGTGTTCTTTCGGTTGATTGTCGCCTTCGGTTTATGTCTGATGTAGGTCCAAGAAGGGGACACACGAAAGTGGGGAGTTGGAATAGAAAGATGTTTTCAATGGGTCACAGGTCACGACATGAAGGAAAACTGGTTCTTCTTTTCCAATTGGACTAGGGCACCATTAGCCTTTGCTTGTTCTGTGTCTTCATCTTCATGTCACGCTGACACTTGTTATTGCGGAGTCCAAAGCGGAGACTAGGAAGTAGGACACATGTTGTATCCCAAGAAATACTATATCAATTTGCTGTCAGCGGTGGTCACTACGAGAAAATTACACCCTCCAATAGTAATGATAGCTTACAGTATTAATCTAGCATTTCGCCTGACGTTTTTTCCAATGATCTTTTCCCTAAGAATTTATAGGGAATGTATGTTTTTTTTTTATATAATGTAGTACAACTGTATAATTTTTAGGGAGAGATAATAAAACATTAACTTTTTGGTCTTGGTATCTTTTCCAAAACAATTTTCTGCAGTGGTATTTTTTTGTTGAACATTTTCTGTGAGAGTTGCGTTACCTGAAAATCTCGCATGAATCGAAAATCGCATACCGATATATATTGCAATATGGAAAACTTAATTTCATGTTAATAAAATTGGAACCCGGTTATTATAATCACGGATAATGTTATCAATCGGCTATCTTATTATCAGAAGCAGTCGATCCCAAAACACTGTTTGATGTCCTTTAATCCATTTTTTTAATGTTACCAGCCGCTTATTGTTATCAAAAAACACTGGTCCCAAACTGATCATAATAAGCGGATTCTACTGTAAAAGGGTTAAGAAAACAAAGACAGTTTAAGCATAAGGACAGCATTTGTCGTCATACATCATGGCATACACATAGTGGAAAATATCATTAGTTGCAGGCACATTAATTTGGAGGAAGGTCGTGCTCTTTTATTAACAGGGTAGCAATAATCTTTGATATATGCAAGTTCCCTGTATATGATTTCACCATTATGTGACGAGCTCCTTCCAAAAGTCTGTCCTTTAAACGATAAAAATTCACAATTATACGATTCTGTGTGGACACTACTACTACTACTACTACTACTACTACTACTACTACTACTACTACTACTACTACTACTACTAACTTACTCCTCCTCACCAGTTATAGCCATTGGACAAGAAACATCACGTGGTTCTTTCTTCTGCACCTGGGCATAAAGAAAGAATTCTAGAATCTTCTAGAAACTTCCACTGTGTAGCAGTGTCACTGTGTTTTCACTAGTGCCATCTCACCGTGTGTGAAATTTCCAAAACTCGTACCAAAATCAATACTCGTAACTGTAAAGAATATTATGAGTTAAATGAATAAATAACTTTCCCGTCATTTTTGACGGGCTATTTACTAGTACAAGTTATAATTTGTCAGTTTTGAGTTCTATCTGATTGTGTGTGTTTCTTCTTTATCGATCTATCTGTCTGGGATGCTTTAAATCCATGATTTCCGTGGGGTTAAACAGGTCACTGTTATCATAACAGCACTATTGCAAACAGTGAGATTAGAACGAGCTGCTGAAAGTAGAGTACCTGCCATAAGTACCATAACATCAGAATGTGAACTGTACAATGTACATGAGCTAAAATAAAATAAAATTATAGCAATGATCTTCTTATATATATCTACCTACCTCTGTGAGAGGTGTATATGTTACCATAACAACACGAATTTGAACAGTAACTAATGAGATTAAGTAAAACCATAATGAAATATGGTCTCATTCTTCTCTCCGTCATTATTGACGATTCACTTGAAGTCTCTATTGTGGTTTTATTTATTCTATAGTGATTTAGGTTTTACGTTAAGAATACTAGACTAATAACTAAAAATTGCGAAATTGGATATACGGCACTCGCATCGATCGAGGTTTCTCTTGATTCTATCTCCTATTTATTATAGTTATAGCTTAAGTATAGTGGCTAAGTTATTATGTTAAGAATAATAATAATTAGAATGATGATGGCTATAAAAATGTGTTTGTTTTTATTTCTTTGTGCTTCTTAGATGCTTCCTCTTCGAACGAAGCAGTCCGCTTACAACAGCGACTTCGAAGTCTCAGTTCCGAATTGGTGTCTTTGCGCAATCGTTTGCATGTGACCGGTGCTAATCCAGCTACTACTACTACTGTCAATGGAAATCCCCCAGCAGCCTATGGTATGACAACCATTTACTATAGTATACGGGGTGAACCAAGATTTTGCGCGTACATTTATAAGTTTCTTTTTTTGTTTGTTTTTGATGTACGCCAAATGTCATTGGTAATTCGAGTATCTGGAGTTGGTCTTATTCTTGTCTTGGTGCTATTTGGTGAAAGTATTTTGTGGTGGTGTCGGGTTAAAGATATTGCTGGATTACAAAAATGATGCTTGTTAAGCTTCTAGTTGTTTGTGGTACGATGGCAATAGGAATTTTTCTAAATGTCGATAGTAGTTCCAGTATCTGGAGTTGATCTTATTCTTGCTTTGGTGCTGTATGGTGAAAAGTAAATTCTGTGGTGTCGGGTTAAAAAATATTGCCGGACTATAGAAATGTATGTTTGGTAAGCTTCTAGTTTATGTGGTGCGATTCTAATAGGAAGTTACCAAATCTCAATGGCAATTGGAAGACTGGATTTTTGGATTATTTCTTGCATTTGCTGCTATATCAGTACAAGTCTTTTATGGTGTTGGGTTAACGAGTTTGGCTTATAGAAATTCGTTGTTTTTTAGACTACTGGTGTTTGTGGTACAATACAGTCTCTGGTACAAGAGTTTGCTGTTGTTTGCAAGTGATGAATTGGGGGGTTCAAATTTGAAACGGATTTTTTTTTGGACTCCGAAAGCTTTAATTTTTTTGGTGTTTTTGGATCGACCAAAATTCGGTTCAAGTTTGATATTTGTGTGTGTCATTTTTATGTATATTTGATAATGTTGACTGTAAAATGTTTCGTACAGAGTATAAACTGTGCTGTCACTGAATGTTGGGTAACGTTTGGTTATTTTCCAAATATCACCAAATCTGCCATTTTTTGACAGGATTTCGTTTTGGACATTTTCGAATTCCTGGATTATGAATATTTTTTTTTTAGGTTTAATGATTTGTGTTAATAATACATAGTTAAAATTATATCAGAAAAGTTGGTATTTTTTTTTGGTGTCATCTTTTTTGGACTTTTAAGTCTTAGACAAGAACAAGATACCAAATTTTCACCAATTCATCCGGCTGAAATTTTTTATAATAACAGTAATAATAATTGAGTGAACCCCTCCCCCTTGTAAAAGGTTTAACCGTCTTCATTTTTTGGCTATTGCTTAAATGTGATGATTAGTCAGTGAAAATAACCCTTTCCGTGCACGTAAGTGAACGTTGAAGACAAGGCCAGTGGGCGCACTCGACCGTAAAGACAAAGGAAAAACCATTTTCTTAGATCTGGTCTGGTCAGCTAAAAAGGAACAACAACAACAAGAAAACTGTAGTTCGACGGTTTCGGTTTTTCTTCTTCTTCTTCTTGGATCTTTGACAACGGAAGAGACCATAGAACTTTTTTTTCTGTATCATCGACTTTCATGAAACATGTTTGGATACCGAACAAGTTTTTGTTTCTCTAAACGAGGTGATTTGAATGCGAGTCTATGGCATGAGAAGATTCTTGGCATGTCTCACCTAGTGTTGATGGTGGTCTAAAGAAGATGGGCAAAGTCGTGGTCGTCTGCTATACAAGTTTTTCTTTGAAATCGCGTTAAATGAGGATCCATGCTTGGATTTATTGGAATTGTAGTTGCAGATAGTGAAGGTGAGTTGTTTCATTTGCACGTTGTTTAAGTTTTTTTTTTTATTTTTATAAAAATAAAACAACAAATGGGTGGATACAACGTATTCGGTGACAGATCTTATATTTATGGAAACCTATAAAAAAATAGGTAATTTCTGGTAAACGAGGAACATGAAAGTAAAGTGACAACTTACGAAACCAATTCCTTGCTTAACGCGATTTTCACTGAACATTTCGCGTTAAACGAGGATGTCACATATACTTTTTTTAACATAAAATACCTATCTTGTCGTCGTTCACTAGTTTAAATGGCTACATAACTCTACTGTTTTTAAACTACGCCACATCTAGTGGTTAATAGTAAACTATAATTTTTCAAAGATTGTCCAATGTCAAAATATGACTACAATGGAGTAAATATATGTAAACTCAAAAATAACTTACAAAATAACATTTATAGAAAAAAAGAGGTCCTTTTTTTTTTAATGGTACAGAAGACAGTGATTGGAGCATTGTCCTTGCCCCTAGGGAGGAATTTGTTCCTTGTCGTTTAGGTTTAGGAATTCGATGGGTGGCTCCAAACAGTTTCCACTATTATTGGGTTGATGTTGTTGATGATGATGATGAAGCTACTTCATCACTGGAAATGAATGAAAAGAAGAGGAAAAACAGTTGATGTGAAAAGTCAAAAAATCAGAATCATCATGAATTGTTGCTGCTATGGAAGAAACGATCATCAGTGCCAACCATGGACAATGATGATGATGATGGGAAATTACTGCTCATTAACGTTTTTGGTGTATAAAAACCAAATGTTCCTGTACATTCGACGAACGTACAGGAGTTTTTTTAAATGGTGATGTTTGGTTTTTTGTTTTAATACATGTTCGTCTGAGTTTTTCGTTGTTCGTCTCCGCTGATGAATATTGAAGATAGGAACTTATGGTTGTTTCAAATCACTATGGAGCTCATTTGGACATTATGCATAAGTATTTAAACACGAAATGTTAGGTTTAAATTTAACCAACGAAAAAAAAATAAA
>JAQIWH010006694.1:0-12461 GCA_034695005.1 Cryptops parisi
ATTAACTTGTATTTATTTACATTTAGGTTTTTGTTCTGTTTTTTTTTCAAACATCAATTATCTCAATGCGTGGAACAACGTTTTTCCCGTCACTTTTCCAATCTGAAATCAAGTTGGGCTCTTTCTCTATCGGATTGTTATTTTTGACTAAGCCACAGATTGGTTACGGTTGAGTGGTCGGCGATAGCACGCGCAAAAGTGTTGTTGTTTCTGTACGTGTCACTCTATAAAGTAATTTGGCATTGTTTACGAATGAAAGCTCAAGTAAATCAAGCAACAATTCGAAAACGTTTGAGCCTTTGACGATTTCCTACGGTACTTAATATTGAGGTTGAATTTATTTTAAGGTGGGCTAGCTAGTTTTGCAATGGTCTCAGGACGTTATTTACTGGCAAAATAAATCGTCCTATTGGCGTGATAATGTGTCATGTAGTGATACTTGATCATGAATTAAAAAAGAATACATTTGTTTAAAAAAGAAGAAATTTCTTCCGGCCGGATAACCGATAAAGGAGTATACAACTCGTGAATAAATTTATTATTGTATTTGATGAGTAAGGTCAACCCTTAACCATGTTACATTTATGGATTCTTCTGTTCATCGAATGTCTTCGACTGTTAGAAACAACTTGGCAAGACTTGTATTTTAATGTTGAACAGTCGAATGAACGAGTCATTCCATCTTTTTTTTTAAAACTATTTTTTGAAAATTGTTCAAGAAATTTCAGTCTTATCTATTTTAGTTAATAATATCAGCTCATCGTGATAAAGTCGACTTACCTTAAATTGGTTCATAGACGAAAATGAGGATCGATTCGACATGTGGAAAAATTTCGAGGAAAAAAACCCCAACTTGGACGAATGGTTAATAATTTTTTTGGGGTTGGCTATCATCATGTTCTCGCGCCACTACCAGGATCTATTTCGTTCGTCGTTAACGATAATTGGACCTAATAACAAGTTACTTAAAAATGCGAGATGGGTTCGTGATCGCCGCAGAGACGGGTCTACTTACATATTTTCTTTCACTTGTTCTTCTTCACCCTTTCACTTTGGGGGCTATCTCCTTAGTTCCACTGGAGGGAGGGATGACCTTTGCACGACAGCTGTAGCATGGTCTTTGGCAATGCATCGATTGTGTGGTGAACTGTCTTTCAGGGAAAGTATACTATACAACACATTATAAAGTCTATCAAGCATGAAGTAAGTAAGGACACTATAATATCACTGAAGGACCAATTGGAATAAAGTTTATGTCAGAAAATAAATGGTTTTTTTGCTCATGATGTTCAAAAAACGTTTTAGTAATGAATTACCATTTTTTGTTGGATTTGTTATTTTAATAAAAAAAAATAACAACTCAACTGGAACGTGTTTAACACGCAAGTTGTTTTTTGTTTTTTATTAAGAAACAATTCCAATAACAAATGACAATTCATTCATCACTAAAACAGTTTTGCACGTGAACTGTTCTTTATATATCTATAAAGCACACTCGCGGTATAATACAGCACCTACCAGTACAACACTTGCGAACCATGGAATTTCCTTACCTTTTTAATTTAGGAGGATGGCTGGAGTGTGCCATTCTGGTCATATTGGTCATCTATCTACAGTACGGTACGGTATACCAGTGGTTCTCAAACTTTGTTTGTCGGAGGATTCTTTCATACTCTTATAAAAAATTTTGATAATTCCCCATTTAAAAGATTTTTTTTATGGTATTTTGTAAGGACATGATGTTCATTGTTATTTTTCAGTTATAGAAATTCAAGTAGAATTTTTTAATAATTTTTGTTTATCTCGAAAATTTTCAAAGTTAATTATAGATGTTTTCTTTTATTTTATTTTAGAATAAAATTCTTTTAATTGTAAATGTTATTACAAAACCACACAATGAAGTAGTCTTCTTGTTAGTTCACCGTTCATGTCAAAAAAGTCATGCTTTTGTCAAGTATTATGTTGTTAATGAAAATAATTTCCGAGGATTCCCTGGAAGGGTTGCGCGGAACACAAGTTTGAGAAACGCTGATCTATACCAAACTTAAGCTGCTCTATATTTAGTTTGGTTAATTTCATTGTTTAGTGTTCCATACGTCGTTGTTGGTTGGAGTGGTGTGTTGTCGTTTTTCATTGTCTATCTTGTGCTATTGACTCATGTTGGGCTGTAATAAACAAAATAATAAATAAATAAATAAACTTTGTTGCATTGGATACCGTTATTAGAAGAGTACTATCTTGACGATAGGATGGATACATACTGTACGTACAAAAAATTATATCTAACTATGAAAATTAATTCTCTCCTAATCTATGGTCTCTGCTTGGGCAGATGTCTCTAACTATAGATTGAGGCGTTTAAAAACTTCCTATAACAGAATTATTCGGATCGGACACTATTTTAATCTCACACCCTACCATTCAATTACATCCTTCTTACAAACCCGAAAACTACTGAATATTGACTAACTCATCAAATACCGTACCACCGAATAATAGAAATTGCCCGTAGTCTTCGTTCTCCGAACCACCTATGCCATTTCCTTCAACAATATCTAGTCAGTACATCCTACAATCCAACGCACCCCTTACTAAACTCTCTTCAACCTTATCCACACAATCCCATCATGGTTTTCTTTTCCTTTAAATAAATTATCAGCACTTGGAATGCCATCCCTGAAAGAATCTGTAAACTAAACTTTCTCTGCCAACATCACCAATGCATAAAAGACCGTTTCCATTTCAACAGAAAATGACATTATCATATTTGACATCATTGAATCGAATTGTACTGTTATTTTAAGTTTTTATTATAATGTTTGTTATACTAAGTTTTTACTGTAAATTCCTCTTGCCATGACTAGCTCTTGTTTTCAAATTTGTATTTTGTCTCCAGTGAACGTAAAATTGAACAATAACAATAACATCTTTGCTCGATGGGTGTGGTGTTAGTTTGAAAAATAGTAAGCAACACCAAATGAGTGTTATCGGGTTGTTGATGGAGGATCGTCTTCTGCGAATAGTATTGGTAGGGACACGAATTAATGGCGTCATGACGATTTGGGTGAAATGGGAGGCGAATTCTGAAATTTAAAAACAAAACTGCATTTTAGAAAAAATAGCGGCTCTCCCATTTTGCTACGAAAAAAACAAACAAACAAATAAATAAATAAATAAATAATCGTTTAGCAATAAGGACAAAAGTTTGAAAATAAATACTTGTTTTAAAAATTGAAAAAAAAATTAGTTTTAAGGCCAAGTTTTCAACCTTGTTTTCTATTGTAATAATTAGATGTTGGGTAGAACTACATTTTGGCCGTGCGACGTCGATTTTAAATGTGTTTAAATACTGGTATATAAAAAAGTCGTGTACGGTATGTGAGTATTATATTAAAGCAAAGTATGAAAAATTATTACTATTATCGCCAAATAGTAGGCTAATACCTATTTTTTTTAAAAGTCATTTAAAATTAAACGAATCCCATCGATTTAAGTTTACAACTCCGGTTGAATTGTCTAGCGTTTCCACTAAACGTTTTCCGTATACAGTGATACTTTTTCATGTTAGAGTATCTTGCCTTATAGACTTAGGAAAATTCCTATATTATGTATTAATTAAATTTGTATTAATTTTAAAAAGGCCTTAAGAACTTATATCATCCAAGGAACTCATTGTATTGATTGAAACAAATTCATTTGTCCCTATGGGATGCGAATAAAAAAACCGAAGTAGGCTACCGTACCGGTAACACTTTTCTTCAAAAACAAACTGGTTTTCCCTGCTTTATACATTTGTTTTTAAAAATTGCTTGTTCTCGAATAAAAAAGCGATCTATTTATTTTATTAAAGTGTCGTTTTCCGTCATCAATTTATTTTTCGTTTCGTTTATTTGGTAAGACCCGGTTCCCGGTTGCCTTTTTCGTCACTAGATGTCAGCGTTGATCGGTCGATGATCGACACCCTTTTAACCAAAAAAAAAATAATTTCAACACCCAAACTAAAGCTCAACTCTCCTCGGCTGGCCTATCGAACCTATCGATTGATTCCCCACAACAACGCGATTATTTTCGTCCGTAGGCAGTCGTGTCGCGGTAAGCTTCACTGTTGCATTTTTTTCATAGGAAACCTTGTACGGCGTAGGCAGCAGGCCATCTCACTCAGCTATAACAACATAGCGCGATTCTACTTAGCTTAGCTTAGCTTATTTTCGTAGGCTATACTCGTCGTTTGACATTCGTGATTGTCTTTTGGCGAAATGTGCCCTTTCATAATAGTGTCAAGTAAAAATTTTGAAAGACCTCTGAGATGAAAAGGGAGCAGTTAAAGACAGCCCCTTCTTCACGACTCGTCCGTTACCTCTACACAAACGATGGACGAGTTGTTAGAAAATGTTATATTATCGTCGGATCGGATAATACCAATCGTCGGTGTCATCTAGTACGGTCACGGTGAACTCCGTTTAAAAATGGTTCCTTTCAAAATGTTCTTCTTGAAGCTAATGTCATTTAATTCGGCAGATTTGTGTCATTAAAGACTAACATTTCTCACCCTTAAAAGGATTTGCAGCTTAACAAAGAGGTCTTAATAGGTTTTAGAAACGTGGATGTCTATCTAACAATTATGCTTTGTGATAATCGTCAGGAGTTATCACAAATCGTGGAAGCGATAAGTTATCCATCCATCCATCCATACAATGGTTGATCTTAGAATAAGGAAACACCTGTGACCAGGTGATTTATCAAATGTTTCGTTCGCAATTTGTTTATTTGGGGAAAAAAATCAAACCATTTCCTATCTGTGTTAAGGAGGAAAAGTCATTATCTGAAAATAGACGTAGTGTGGCCTATTCTTCAAAGCGTCTGTCCATAATAGAGATGTTTAGACACGACTCATTCGAGTCAGTCCTACCAATCAACATCCAACTTTGGACAGCCAAACCAACAAGCGTATTAACGATGACACGTTGAAGCCCTTTTTCCGTATTTATGATTTGTTTTCTTTTCAGTTCAACGAGTTGTTTGTTGTTGATGGTTTACAAAAGCGAATGGTCGATCGCTCCGTTGATGACGGTAGATCAAGTATGGCAAAGGTCTTATTGGTGTCTATAAAGCAGCTCCTCCTATAAAGCACCGTACATCCCTAATACTATAAACTACTCTACTTACTACATCCTCCTAGTACTAGGAGGATGTGTAGTAGTTCTTATTGACGTGCACTTGAGCTATACAGTCGAGTATAGAGTCATTTCTACTGCTGTACCGTATTAGTTTTTTTTTAATTTTGTAGCTAATTATCTCGATCACATAACACAACATGCGAGAATAAAACAATCAAAACTAGTTACCGATACAACGTGGCATCGAATGGTTTCAAGTACTGTTCGAAAAAAATGGCGAATTGAGAGAGGGGAAGCTGATTCCATCTTAGGTGGATATTATACGGGTAGGGTAGCGCCTTTGAAGTTTCACTTGGTCATTCGTATTGGATTATAGTTTAATCATCGGACACAGTTTTATAAAGCATATCGATTTGCGTTGAGAGGATCATTTTACTATGAAATGGGTTTAATCGGTTGACAGACACGATGATGGTATCAAAATACCACCGAGACGTTCCATTCCATGTGTGTGGATAAGGCTCTCTCTTCCCCATTCGTTGCTTCTTTCCAACAACCTGAAACGATCGTCTTGAACTTGACCGTCTCCCCGAAAGAATGTTAATGCGAAGAAGAAGGCATCTTGACCAATCGAAACTCTTCCCCTCGTGTATGTACTTTCGTCCCATTATCTCGATCGTTTTCGTTTTTTTCGTTCATTGTTCATTTTTTCGTTTATTTTTTTTTGGGGGAAACTACAAGTGAGAAGATGGTGGTCTTAGTAGCACATTCCACAACGTTCCACTGCCTCGTTTTCATTTTTTTTTTTAACCAAAAGGACTGACTCGCTCCGCTCTATGGAACCGCCGAGATTCTCGAGTCGTAAGTTTCTTACCGATTTTTAAATGGCCTCGTTTGACGTTTATTTGAAACAAGTTCCGTTAATATCGTTCGAGCGAACAACCGACAATTTTTTTTCATTTATTCGACCGACAAAGGCTCACCTTCATAAATATCATCTTGGTTTTTTAAATAAATAAAAAACATCCTTACACTACAAGTGTAACCTCGTGTTGGGTAGCCTACGATAGCAACGGGGAGTCGAGAATTGAAACCCCGTGTTGACACTCATTCATTGTTTAATTAATTGCGTTCGAAGGAACAATGTACAACACAGACACTTAAAAGACATACAAAAAAGATATAAATTAAAATCGTATAAACTTCATGTTGCCTGGCAACTACATTCTTCTTTATGTACAATTTTTACCTCATCTAATTGCTCAAGTAAGCGAAAATTTTGAGGAAATTGAATCCCATTTAGCATTAGATCCTATGCTCACTCAACCATGTGCTATTTTTGTCTCACTTGACTTTGACGTGAATAATGGACGTTAGTGTTCCTAATCTAGAGTGTTAAACCAATAATAACCAAACAGGACTAGTTGTACTTAGCTCACTGAGGAACCCTTCGGCTCAGACGGCTCAATGAAGGGTTACTTTTGTGCCTGACAATACCACGACACAGTAAAGTGGTACCGTACTGTCATGGTCCGTGTTGGTATTGGTCACCCGGACCGAGTCAATTAAAATGAAAATCTATCCGAAGATAGACTATATCATTGATGCCTTTAAATTGGCACCCTGATCCCGTTGTTACGGTAAACCCTCGTGAATTTAAAGCTCTCACATCCGTACGGTGGATGTGAGAGAGACAGATCGGGTTAATGACAGTAGCCTAATGCTTTGCCAAATAGGACAACGAAAACGGATGCTGCTGCTGCTGCAGCACGAATGATGGTCATCCATTGACGACAGCGTAGCTAAGTTGGTGGATGGATATTGGCTTCATTCTTGAATAGCGTTGGTGGTAAAGATTTCTTTAACCAGCAAGTTGTTTTCGATAACAAGACTAAGCTCTAAGCTGGCGTATTCGATTCAAGTCGAAGCTGGTGTTTTGATCGGTTTTGGTCCGTTCTAGCGTTCCATTATTATTATTATTATTATTATTATTATTATTATTATTATTATTATTATTATTATTATTATTATTATATCAGTCAACAGGGACCAAAAGAGTACAAAAATCGTACAAAATGACATACATATAAATAATAAATACATATAATAAATAATGCAAAAAAATTGCAGATGAAACCAAGAAATAAAATCAAAAAGAAAACCAACCATTGGAAAAGCATCCTATCAAATTGTTTGTATTCATGATGTTTAGTATCACACCTGAGCAAGGGTGTGAGGCCGCTTTGCACAATTTGTAGGGAATATCATTCATTCCGTGTCAAAAAGCTGTTGAAAGGGTATACTGTACTTTTGATGGTTTTTCATTGGCAGGATCAACATGATGAAATTTATAGGTCTGTTATTAAACAAGACATGATTATCGTCGTTCCGATAATCTTGCATTAGAAGAAAATTTCTTCTCAGCGTTTGTGGACTGAACATGTAGAACCAGGAATTCCGTTAAGAGTGTGGTGGTGACATCGACATCGGACGGTTGAAGTACACAAAACATTACAAGTCGGTGGACTAACTGAAGGGGAGTGGTGCGATACTTTCTTAATACCGTAGCCTACCTAACGAAGTAATAATAAAATGCCACCATTCGAACATCGTCATTTTCACCAGTAAAACTAGTCTATTTTATTTATACCAATTGTGTTGGTATCCATTCCAACAAACAAATAATACATCTATCTCCGACGGCATTGGATTCGATTCCTATCTCCATCTTTTACGTCACAACGAAGGAACGAGGTCTCGAGGAATCTATTTCTATTAACAAAACAAGCTTGACGATCCAATTGGACACGTTGACACCTTTTTCGGTGATTCGAGTACTTCATGCGAACCGCTTTTTAACGCCTGATCGGAGATTCGTTTTTATTTTCGAATCAGCTTTAAATAACGACGAACAACTGAGAAGAAAAAACCCAACTCGAGAGAGAGAGAGAGAGAGAGAGAGAGAGAGACGAGGGCGTCTTAATTGGTAATTCATGCCCCTTGGTCAACTGATGACAATAAATCAGACCTCATCAACGTAGGACACAATCTCAACGAGAAAATGGCTCCACTCATTGATTCGAAAAAAAAGGTCCAACTTAATGATGCTGATTGAAGAGTGTCGCTGATCCGAAGTGGCGATAAACGAGCTTAGATGGCAGCAACTTGGAAATTACTCGACCCTAGGCGACGAGTGTTAATAATCATATAGATAAATGTAATTCGAGAAACTGTCGTGTACTCTAAAGTATTCCTACTCCAACGTGTTGGGTTTGTTTTTTTTTGCTTTCCATTCGATTCGAAAAGAAAATGTGCGAATGAAGTCATTATTCACCAACCAACACCTGTGTGTGTGTGTGTGTTCAATCGACGAACCAATTGACGGTGATAAATCACACTTTTCAACGATTCTACTGTATAGCTTTTAATGCTCCTGTTTAAGTTAAATTTTTTTCCTTAGATTTTAACGTTCAAATGTAATAAAAATGTCAGCTTGTTTTTTTTTTCTTATTAAAAAAAATCATAACGATGACATGACTTTTTTTTGCTCCGCCCATTAGAAATGGAAATGGTTGACAACTTCTTTTCGGACCACCCTTTTGTCGTTAAATTTCATGGATTTGAGGAGACAACGAGGAAATGCATTTGGTTAATTGAGTAGTCACTGACAATCGTCGAGGAGACTGGCTGAACGAACGAAGAACGTTTTAAGTAATGAAATGTCGACTAACCTTTGATTAAACTAATTTCAATTTGCGTTTCTAACGAGTTGAATTGATGACGAGTGGGTCACTCGAAGCGAAACTTCCTCACCGCTCATTTTGTCTTACAATTAACGATCAACGACTTAGCAGACGAGTAGCGTCGTCGTCGGTTTACCTTATCGTCCATTTCCTCGTGATTTAGTCATTGTCGTTAATTTATTCGGGACCATCGTTGATCATTATTATGGCGCGAGGAGGATGAGGTCGAGGGATGACGATCTGTTATTAATTCTCTTAATGATTCCTCTCGTGTGCCTCACCCTGTAGCGTTATCATCAACATGACCAACATTGAAGAAAATCGGTCAACGTTAAACAACCTACAAACAAATAAATAAAAATAGCAGTTCGGAGTTTATGACGCACAAGGGACACGTATCCGTCATCGCTATAAAGCATACTGTACTAATTTTTTAAATGTCATTTATTAATTTAGCGATCAACGACGATTCACTTGCAAATACATCGAAAAATGACGATCATTAACAACGCTATAATAGACTTTATTTTGGTTTTATTTAAAATACGACGTTCCGTAGGGACAAAAGTGATTTACATTACCTATCAGACTAACAATGAACAATATGCTTATAGAAAGTGTTTTGTTTTAAAGTGAATGCACACAACTGAAAGGGAGCTTGTGAATACAAGTCGGAATTTTGTAAATAAGTCGTCAAAATTAATTTTTTAAGTTCACTTTTCCACCTAATGTTAGGCAAGGAATCATTCATCATTACCTTTTCCATACTTTTGGTTTATGAAATCAATTGCCATATAGATTTTAAACCAGGTACTTCGAGTAACATAGTTAAAAAGAAGAGATTTTAACAAAAACGTGTCCTACTTTTACTGAATGGGTACCGTACAATTTTGAAGAAACCCAACGTTTCGCCTTTTCTTCTAAAAGGCTTGCTCGTATGTCAAGGGAAACAGACAAGAACACAAACTTGAAACTCTCTTCCTACATCTATCTATCTATTTATGCGCAGACTGTTTACTTCAACGAATAGGAAATATTTACAAAATGTTCAATACAAACAGTTAGTCAACTTAATAAATTTTTATTATTAAAGTTTGTTATTTTTCTTTTTTATTCGATTCTATTGGATTGTTATATATATAAATAAATAAAAGACACTAACAACACAGAATAAAACCGGTTAAAACTGAAAAACATAGAGAAAAAAATCTTTTTTTCCTCTGTTTTTCAGTTTTTAACTGATGGTGTTCTGTGTTTCTCTTGATAAAGCCTTTTAGGTTTAGGTTTAGGTTTATTGGTGCATCCAACAGGATAGAAGAACAATACACTACAAAAATGGACAGAATGCTCCCACATCTACAAATTACAAACTGTCATGAAACAATGATAACAATACAAGTAAATCCAACAACAATCAAGGTGCAACATCAAAAAATAAAAAGTCAAGATAAAACGAATAATTATAATAAAAAACATTGATAAAAACACAGTAATAAAAATCAGTTAAAAAGTTTGGATCTCAATAAAAGTACAGTACAAAAACAGTATGGTTTTCTTCAAAATTGTACCCAGTCAGTAAAAGTAGGACACGTTTTTGTTAAAATCTCTTCTTTCATTTATCCATCGTTTTTGACAAAAGATTACTGTGTTTAATGGTGTAACATTAAACATTATACTACCCATTATCGAAAAGTTGAGAAACTTTTTCAAGTACCGGTACATGCCTTGTCTGAATTGTTTGTTTTTGTTTTAATGTATTGGACTTGACCTTTGGTCTGCTAACCACTAATATAAATAAAAACCAAACATTGATTTGATTTTATTATTTTTATTTTATTTTCTAATAGAACGATCCAGCGGGATCACTAAAATTGCACGTGATACACATTGAGATATTATACAAATGAAGCAGATGTTGACTAAGATTAGTCAATAAACCAAAGAAAATGAACATGATAATAAGGAAAAATAACAATGATAAGTTTAAGCTCCTGATGTCAATGCGCAGTTGTTGATCTATAGATAGGTATGATGTCTATAATGGCCATGGGATAGGGAACCGGTCAGCCTTACAGGCAAACAATTCCATGCTGGGGAGGTGTTATAGGGGTAACGAAGGATTGAGGTTTTATTGTTGGCACGAGAAACTAGAAATTTGTATTTAAACGGTTATGGGTTGAAGGATTTATGACGGGGTAAGTAAAATGAACTTAAAATTGAACGGATGTTGGACTCGGCTATAAATCGATCATTGGTAAGATGGACGAATGTTCGAATTGGTCAATCGAGATTTATTATATTTATTCATTAATATATCGTCCGACTAGGGACAATAAAGTACGTACATAAAAAACAAACATGATACACACACGATGTTATATAGCCTACAATGAATGAATGAAGTTGATGAAGGTGTCGGGTTTCGAATTAATGAAGTCGATGTCGACCAGCGCGTGCAGGTGGCTGGTGACCAAAAAAACGAGTGGTCCGAAGCTAATGCCACTCATTTATCGTTTTTAATTAAGACACATCCGATAAACGATGTCTGTTGTTAATTACCGCCAAACACCTTCGCGAGTCACGTGTTTTTTAAATAAAAAAATCATTTCGAGGAAAGTTGGAATTTTTATTTACGAATACCTTATTTATTTTCCAATTATTCGGAAAACGTTTGTTTTTTTTTTGCCAAGCATTTTCTTTTTTTTAAAAATGAGAAGGCCAATTTGAGTTGGGGTCGTTCACGCCTAATTCGGAATAAATAATTATCGTTGGTGGCGCAACGATCTTACTACCTACCAGCCCTCGAAACACGAGCACCCTCGTTCCTTTGTTAGTCGATTGCACGAGCAGTCTTTCCCCCCAAAATAGTGATGTCGTAAATCAACTTGTCGGTCGAGGTAGGTAGGTAGGCTAGCTACTCTTCTTTTCCAAAGTTTAGTGAAAGGGTCATCGTTTGTCGTCGTGGTGTGGTTTAAGAGTCAGTAACGTCTAGCCCCCTCCCTTCCTCGTAATCGATTCTGTGGTTTATTTTACCGATGACGGTTTCTTAAATTTTTGTACGTGGAGATTGTTTTGTCGAGGTTGTTCAAAAGAGATTGGAAAGCAAACTATCGATCGTGTGAAGCGAACGATAGGTGTAGTTGTCATAGGTAGTGGAGAAGATGTTTGTCATGTCTAGTTTAAAAGTGTAACCATGATGACCAACCTATTCTAACCACTGGTATCGCATGTACTGACGAAGATTTTAAAGATTTTCACTGAAATAGAAATGTTTTTGCAACGAAGATGACATGCTGATGGTACAGTACAGTACGTACCGGTAGCTACTTGCGAGGCGTTTTTGGTATTTTTGTAGGATATTGTTTTTTCCACCGTGTGCTTGTACGAGAGAGAATAGGACTGAAAACATGTCCTTTCCCAAATTCATTTTCATTTACATTTTATCTGACGCCAAACACGATGATTTTTAATCTTTAAACCAAAGGTTTGACTTTATTTTATTTTTTTTTATTTTATAATAGCTCCGTCCCATAGGAACAAAAAAATGAATTAAATATGAATACAAACAATGACAATGATAACGTACAAGTACATAACATAT
>JAQIWH010006695.1:0-12460 GCA_034695005.1 Cryptops parisi
ATATCGTCTCCTGCTAGTGGCATCAGCTTACCAAACAAATTGCCCAACGCCAGAAGTACTCCACATTCTACGAAGTGTTTTCACAACATAATGTTTAAAAATAAATGTTTTCAACATCTATTTAAAAATACATTTTAAAATAGATTTCTAAAAATTTGGGCATAATAAATAAAGATGTACGCTTGGTACATGCACTTTATAGTGTCATGTGGAAACTCTCAGAACGGTTTGATGAAACAGACTTTGACCCCACCACACCATCACAATAATGAATCGGTTCAACACTTGTTTTATGACCACCTTGAAATTAGCAGAACTTTTAAAACGTCAAAATCAATTACTCAATGCTAAATCTACCATGCACATAAACCTGCAGTTCTTCGGTTAAAGAACCCGTTTCTATGTACTTAAACCTTAAAGGCCATCCATATTCCAGTTGATCACAGAGTCCAGTAATGATAGCTGATTTAATGGCAGAGGTGATTTTTAATGCTAGGAAAACAGTGTTTAGGTGTCATCTTTCTCACGTTTCGGTTAATTCATGGAGTGTCTTGGCAACGAGGAAGTCAGTGTTTCACCACTTTCCTTTTCCTGCCAATAATTTAATGGCGCGGGTCACGAACCCCGACCACACGCCCAGCATCTGTCTCCACTCTTATTAATGAACGACCCAACCGGCCAATTTCAATTGACACTTTGCAGCTTTTGGCAAAGAAGGGCGGATTCGACAACGTTGATGACAACACCAACCTTCTCCCACCATCCGAGGTGATAATTATTTCCACCTAAACAGACTGTCTTTTGATTGATTCGATCTTTGCTGCACAACGCAAAAGTCCAAACAACAACAACTAATGAAGGAGGAGCTCGCAGACACGATATACAACAACTCCACTTCCTAACCCTTTCCTAATGGGACGGAAAGCGAAACGTTACGAGGTGTTGTTAATGGCACCAAAGAGGGAGGTTAGTGCACGAGCCGCCTTCTCTTTCTTACTCTTCTATTACTACCACCTACCACCACCACCACCACCACTACTACTACTACTGCGAGCAAGTACTGCAACAACCGACCCTAACAAATTTACGCTCTCCTATGACGCGTAATGAGGCGCCGACTAACAATTACTTAAAGTCCTATTGCGCTAGGAAATGAATCACGTGGGATGTTGCCTAGGACCTTCCCCCACACCCCCCTGCTTAAACTCCAAAGCCATCATTTAGCCCACCGTTGGTCTCTTTAGCAATTTCCAACACTTCGACGACAGTTTTCTCTACCCCACGTGCTTAGAACTCTTTTGCAAAGTGATGCGAGTCATCTAATAATAGGGAACACACTCCCTGCAACAGTCGCCAGCCGAACGGAGATAAATTCTGCCGTAAAAGAGGATGTAACCAATGTCAACCTACGACAGAGCAAGTGTCGAAAATGAAGTCCTGAAGCTCTAAACGTTCTTGCCGAGATGGTTTAACTTTACAACAGAATATCGTTTTATTGGATTAGAGTTCAATCCTATATTTTTGTACTGTGATTTTTTTGTGTGTTAAGTAAACTTCGAAAACGTTAAAAAGAGCAATTTATTTCTCAAAATATACATATCTCCAAACTGTAAGACAATATATAATCAGCTTATCCACAGCGAATCAACATCTTCCAATATATATTATAAATATACAGATATCTAATAAAAGTTAAAATTTGATTTGTGTTATATTTTAGTTTTTTGTTTTAGAACATGTTACATCAAAGTATCGTCATATCTAAGTAACGAGGGATGACGCGATGACAAAAATGTCCATTTTCTACATAAAAGTCCTAAAACAATATACAGTAAAAGAATTCTGATGCTAATCCGATCAATTAATTGTACCGATGATTACATATTTTGTGTATATATTCACATATACTGTACGTATACACAAAATTACAAGTACTGTATATGTACAGTATGTATTAATGTACACTGTATGATACACAAAATAGCAGGTATTGTATATGTATAGTATGCATCACTGACAACAGTGTATGTATTACTGTACTTATATGAATTGATGAAAATTGTCTCTGCAATAACTAGCCTACTCTTACAATTGAAACTATTCTATTTTGATTTATAAGCGGAAATGCAAAATGATTTTGAAAAATAAGTCAATAAACAAGAGACATTAACGATTACAACCACGCAAAAACACTACCGGTACTGAATGTACCGTAATAAATTACTGAAAACAAATTACAGATTATAATAAGTCACCCTAGCTTTTACTTTAAATAACATTGGATAACAATTACGGAAATTTCTATCAAATTTAGTATACAAATTTTCGAACATTATCATACAAACAAAGTGCTTTATTTGATATTGTATAACTCCATATATCAAACGCTTATAAACACAAAATTATCTACGTGCTAAAAAGTTTCTGTGTTTAATTTTGTAAGCTCAATATTCTATAAACCTTGGAACCTGCACAAAATATATGAACCTTGTGACGTGGTACTTTATTTCTTTGGACCGCTATTTATCTAAAAACGTGGCGGCTAAACTCGACATTCCTTTCGAAAACATGACGTTTCAGACAACTGCGAACGATTCACGACTTCCATAGATTATAAAACAAACATGAATTTTCTTACTACTACCACCACTAACAGCAGCAACTTTTATATTGCAAAAGTGTGGGCGAGTGACAAGTGTGTAGTTTTCAGCGAAAACAGAAACAAACGAAGAATACAAATAAAAATGAAAAAAATTAAAAAAGCACAAAACAGAACAACACAAAAGTATAACTTACGAATTTTTATATAAAATAAATAAATATGGAAAAAAAAAAGCAAAAGAAAGTCATTTTTCACAAATTGTTTATGATTTTTTTTTCTCTTTCGGACGTTTAAAGTGAACTCGACAGTAATACGCCTTCTGACAGAATTTATTTATTGTCTGCTCCTACATTTATCTTGGGCGTTCGACAGCGCTTTATTTCCGTTGGGCGCCAAGTTTGGTGCTGCCATCTCTTTTACCCCCCTTTCCCCATACACACACACCACCATAGTTTTTTCTTCTCCTTCTCCCTTTCTCCCCTCCCCCGCCTTGCCCTATCTCTTTCTGTCGCTTATCCGACGATAACTCGATTCGAAAATGGACCCACCTATCAGATAGAATGGATGGATAATGGATTTTTTTTTCTCTTTTACTTGCTCGTATTGGGTAATAAGCTACACTGTTGATGTGTTTGCGATAAGAAGGCTAAAAAACGAGTTTATGATAGTGTAGATCGGTTATTCTTTTTGTGTGTGTTTTTTTTTCTTGTTCTTCTTTTATTTCTATTCTGCGTCATTTTAAATTTTACTCGGTGTGATAAATTCAAAATACGTTTACATAGACTCTTGATAACTTATTCTTATTTTCTTGTCACAAATTTAATTTCATTATTGTCGTTAACTGCATAAATTGATAAGTAGTTACATAAAATTAAAACACTTTACATGAAGTTTAGCTATAGTAGAAGACAGTTATTAAAAGTTGTGTTCTACTATAGCTAAGCTTCATGTAAAGTGTTTGCGTTGAATAACTACATTATTACCCAGATCTGTGCGTGCATCATCGCATCTGTCTGGAACGCTTTTTTGTGTACACTCACGTTGTTATGTATGGTAAATTTCAGTGATCCGGGACTTTTCCCCATAACGATGCGACTGTATATTTAAATCACAATGAACTATGTGATAATGAACAGCTCACTATAGGCCTATACAGTATATTTGTGTACATTACCATAACAACACGATACGATAGAATGTTTCTATAACAACAATTATTCTAAGAAACAATTTGTTTGTTTCAATAACGTCATTATTGACTTGTTCACTCCTAGACCCGTCAATATTATTATCTATTTGTGTGTCTGTCTCATTCTGAAACGTTCTGATGTCACAGTTACTGTCAACAAAATTCAAACAGTAATTGAGATTAAATAAAATTAAATACTTAGGCTATACAATACGGTATATAGACTATATATCCGTGAGAAGTGTGTATGTTACCGTAACAACACGAAAGTAAACATTAACTAATAAAGGTAAGTAAAATCATATCAATGAATCTTTTTACTCGTCATTATTGACAAGCATTCGGGGGCTAGTGTACCTTACTTACAGTATATTTAAACAATACTAACTTTATTCCTAACTTGAAATATAGTTATCAAATTAAATTATTTTAAAATGTTCCTTCTCATTTTTAGAGTTGGTATTTTTAAATGTCTTATTTTTTCGAATATGATATATGTTGTTTTGGTCATTTCGAATAATAAAATTGAATAATGATATAAATAGGAAAAATTAAAACAGTATTCCCTAATACTGGTTAAAATATCTAGATGGTGTTTTAAAGTACGGGTACGGTAATGAAGTTGTAAAATAGTAGTTTTTCTTAAGCTTGTCATACATACTTTATATGGAAATAAATACCGTAGAAGATAAAAGCAACTGATGACTGGAGTGTGCGATAAGAATAATTTTTTAAATTCTTAAGTTTAGGATAGTGAGGTCATGTTACAAAATCTTGCAGTTCATCAAATATTTGATGAATCGCAAACATTTGATAATTAGGGTAGTATATAAATAAAAGTGTTATAAATATGAACGTGAGCAATACCACTTTTGTGTACTACACTACAATATCGTTTTTTGTATAATATATAAATATATTAATTAAAAACTGATGTACAGTACAGACAAGGGCCTAGTTGAATTTAAAAGCGGTCAATTAAGTCCATTATTGATCACATTTTTACATAATAAAATAAACATCTTTGAAGAAACAAATTGTAGGCATTACACCATATTAATTCAATAGCTAATTTTATAATTATCAGGAAAGTCAGTATTTGTGTATTAACGACCAGTCCCTGCCATGGGAGTAGCACGAAGTTGTTGTTTTTAGCATACCTAAAATGCTGTTTAGAGACACCATTTTACCAGTATACCAGTTTAGGTTAATTAAAACAAACAACGGTTCTTTCAAATAATCTGTTTGTTTGTTTTAACTAATCTAAACTATAGACATGTGACACCCTCACACCATTATACTCATACAAAAAGTGGAGTTAAGTGAATAAGAAATGATGTTGAATACGAATAAGAAATTAATACATCTAAAATAAAATTTGAATAACGACGATCGCTGAATATAAAAAATTAATAACCCAAAACAAGTTTTTTTTTCTCGTCATTTTGCATGGTTATTCTAGAGATTTTTATAATAAATATAAAAGTATGGCAGTTGTTATTAAATGAATGGATTATTCATAGTTTCTCATTCTTTATGAAATATTAGTGTACGTGATATAAAACTGTTTCATATACAGTAGGCCTACTATAAACATGTTATAATAAAAAGATTTCGAAATATTAGATTCTTTAAAATTAGGGTACACAAACTATGAAATTGTAATATTACAAAAAACTTTACAATTTTAGAAATGAAAATCCGAAGTGGAAGTCACATACGGAAAATCAAATACCGGTGCTATTAACATTGTGGAACTACGAATTGGATATTTGACACACTTTATGTTACAGTCCTGACATGATATTGCTTCCCCATATTAAACTTATTATAACTTTATTTTATTTAATAAAATAATAACACTGATATCTTATGAGAACTGAAATCTTGTTAATTTACGGCAGACAAACTACGAAACTGTTGTCTAACTCTTTCAAACAAGTTTATAGACAAAAGTTGCTGTAGTCAGTTTAATTATGGCAGGAGAAAAGTGTTCCTATATTAAGTTTCTATGGTTCACCGGGACCTCAAAAAAAAAACTTCAAAGATAAAGAGAAGTCTAAAGCCGGTCGAAAAAAAAACTGTCATTGACAGATTCTTTTGGCTCACCGTTCAATTAGTTGGCATCTTAAACTCATTAACTTCTTTTGTGACTTTAAACCAGATGCTGTTCTCATATTGTCTTTCGCTCATCTGCCGACGCTCGTTTATGGCGCATGTGCAAAGCAAGCTCTCTTCACTACTTTCGAAATAAAAGAATGGAAACCAAATGAAAAAATAAAAAATTGTCTCCTTTTTTTTTCCTTCTTATTTCACTAGTTTTTAGTTGGCAAGCTAAGCCTAACAACCTTTTCGTGCTGCTTCGGAACTAACGATCGCACGTTTGATGGAACGGTAGTCGATTTCTTTTCGGAAACTTTCCACTACGGTACAGTGTTTGGCAGAAAAGCAACCCAATTTTTTCCCTTTCTTTTTGATGGATCGAAATTCGCAAAGAGAAAAGAAAAAAAGACTCAGGAAGAAGGATGAAAGCAGGGGAAAAAATAAAAGTATAGGGAAAAAATCCTTACATAGCAAGAAGAAGGGACGCACAAAAAAAAAGAAACGATACTCAACTCAAGACAAGCGACAGCGAATCAGAAAAAAATATAACGAAAAAAAAAATAATAAAAAAGTCTCACTCGGGGGTTCGGGAGGTGTAGGCAATGGCAACCGGTGGCAGCAGCGGCAAAAAGAGTTGGCGGCCATCATCATTTTGCTATGGAGTCGTGGGTGTAGTGGTAGTAGTAGACGATTCACCTTTTCCGGTTCCCAAAAAAATTAAGGAAATAACCAACCATTTCCGAAAAGAGAAAGGGAGTCAGAACTTAACATCCTGTCTCGTCCGTTTTCTTGCAGCATCAACCCACGACTTGTGTCATGTTCTCGTGAACACAAGTCTTTCACATATAGACACACACACACACACACAAAAAAAAAGTGGTACAGAGGTTAATGCTGCAAGATGCGTTTACTCACCTCAGCTATTAGAGGTTTTCTCTCACTCTCGCTCCCCAGCTGTGGCCTGGGATGGCTGTTGGTGGCCAGTGGCAACGTGACGGTAATTATGGCTTTGTTTACGATGGTGGAGGTACTGGGCGGAGCAGTTACGGCTTTGTTATAAAAAAAAAGAGGGGGCAAAAAAAAAGAAGGGAGAGAAACAAAAAGTGTGTGTGTGTGGATACAACAACAAACACATGCACACGTACACAAACATGCCGCCGAAAAATTCCTCCAACTTTTACAACCCTTACTTGAACCTTACTGTAGCCCGATTTGCGGGGATTCGACAAACGCCCGGTTATTCAATGCTCCCCAACAACTGCAATGTGGTGTGAAAAGGGCATTCGATTGGCCCCCCAACCTGAGCCCCGATCCCCTCAGTGCGTTGGTCATCAATTAAAGAAATGTGTTCTCTCTCTCCGTTGTGTAGTGGTGGCTGTGACACGTTAGTACGGTTGGTCGAGTGCATTGTTTACCTACTCACTCCTAGCGCAGGAAATTCAATCAGATGCGACACAACGAACCTTGAGGCGGAGCCTAAGGCTTAAAAACCCGAAAAGCTGTCATCCCAGGGTCCGATACTAGTACAATGTACCCGTGAAAAAGCTCTGGGACCATCGCCATACCACCCCCTGGCACGGTCGGACAAACAATCGTTGTAAACAAACGCTGCAGGCGGTAAAAGACGAAAAAAAACATTCCTACCAAACCACTACCACCACCTGAAGAAGCGATGCAAGAAGAACAAGAGAGAGAGAGATAAAGAGAGATAGAAATGGAAAGAAAAAATTAATTACCGAAGAAGAGGAGGAAATGGTTTTTGATCCGAAGCTTCCTCAGTCATCATGTTGCGACCCATCACATAATGGAAAGTCTCCAAAAGAAAACTACTTATTAAGATTCTACCACTGCCACCTTATATTGGGCTAACAATTGGCGAGGCGAGGTGATTAATCAAAACTCGTATAGCCTCCTCTGTTGCTTGTCTGTACATTTATTGTTCTCCTTCTTTTGGAGCGCTTTTTCTTTAAGTCGACTTGCATGGGTTTGCGAAGATGAAAAATACACGGCGGGTCGGCGAGTTCGTTGCCACAGTATACATACAACACACCATCAGGCGTAATAATGAACAATTTCGCCTATAACCCATGTGGCCTTTTCTCGTCGAGTGCAACAACGCTAATAACTAGGACTTACAACAACGTGGGCCAGTCGTCCATCGATTCTCACTTTTTCCCCAGCTCTTTCTCACACTTTACTATTGCATTGCAACAAATAAGATAATGCGTCGGATCAAATTAGGTCATAAGGGTCCAAACAACTTTCTCATTTGTCTCTACTAACGTATGGTACACTACTAGGAAAGATATATTTTCATTTGGTACGACTCCATCTCGATCTGAGAGCGAAGCATTTAAAACAGTCACTTCACAGTAACTTCGTGCTGTGTAACAGGTTGTGTTCTCAAATTTGACCAAAAACAAACGTCACTGTTCAATAATCTTTTTCTTAATTTAAAAATCAAAGACACGTGTATTACTGTATAACAATAAAAAAAATCTTTTAACGTAACTAATAAAGTACAAATTTGGTGCGGCACTAGTATACCCTATTATGTACTAGTTACCACACCAGTGTGGAAACTCTCTTCCAATGAAACTGTATTGCTAACCCGTCAAAATGATACCTACCCGTCATTGTTACCTACTGGCACCATTGAAAAGAAGAGACAGAGGCAACAAAATTTTCATGTGCTTCATGAAAAACGACTCGTCCCATACTCCCTAAAGACAGTTTCGTGTCGCAAATATGTAAATGCACCCATTTGGAATACGAACTTACCACCCACCAAAATTCAACTTCCTAGACCTTCTGGTTTTTGCACTAAAGAATCGCTCATCACGATTATTATACCGGATGTCCCAGCCAAGGCTCACCAATTTTATAATCGAAAAGCTAATATAATGAAAATTCTGAGTTTTGGATATAATAGCATCTTGAGAGAGGTCTTTCGAATGGTGTTATTTTCAATAACCTGAAATTAATTTTTATAAAATAGCATCGTTAAATTTTAAACAATGCGTCGTAGGTATCAAGTCATATTTAAAAAGTTGCAGGCAAGAGGTCATGTAATCAGAATCGACTGTCGTTCAATTATTTCCAACAATCCAACTGAAAAAAAGTATCCAATACTAGCGATTACAACACACCATCTGATCGTTCACTGCATAGCAAGAGTTGGATGCAGTGAAGCTGCTGCATTAACATGGCGTGGTGTAATGCTATTATTGGATACATTTTTTTTCAGTTGAATTGTTAAAAAAAAAATTAAACAACAGTCGATTCTGACTATACGGGCTCTAAGATGCTATTATATCCAAAACTCAGAATTTTTATTATATTAGTTTTTCGAGTATAAAATTGTTAAGCCTTGGCTGGAACACTGTTTAGTAAGGTGATTTTTGAATACCGATCCATCAAAGGCAATACAATAATATTAGTAATATTGTACATGTATAACTTAATATGGCTTAAACGTACATGCTCAAAATATGTAAACGATTGATAAATTTTTATGTTCACTTTTTTTTCAACGACCATTAGAAATCAATGTAACAAGTTCGCACATCACAAGTTGCCGACCAATAGGCTACCAATGCATTATTATGGGATTGAACGATACATGTATATTTCAATTCTAAAAATCTATCAAAAATAATTGTCCCAACGCTCTTTAATACGATCAGACATTAATAACATACTAAAATTATCACTACTACCCTCATCACTATTGTAAAGTTATTTACAAGTCATTAATAAATAAAACGTTTTCGTCTGTTATTGTGATTATGGATGATGTTATAAATTGTTTAATGTAATCACTTACATGACCCGATCAAATCATAAGTGATAGAAAAAAGAACCTTTTATTGTAACCAGTGCTTCGGTTTTTGTTATCAATGTTTGTCTCATATGCTGAAAAAATTATGCACTGGGCCCAAGAGGGTGGCATGGAACCCGAGCCAGTCACGCGGGCCACCCCAATATTAGCCATACAAATATGTGAATATAAATCAGTTTCAGGGGTCCATTCGGTGCCTCTAGAAAAGACCTGCTTCCCCTCCAATAGGACCTATTACGAGTAGCAACGTTTTCTTGACGATTTTTTTCCAGAAAAGACAAACGGAAATTAAATCAACTTTAGATTTTTATTTTCAATTTTATAATAATTTCTTTGTTATTTTTATGCTGAAATACAGTAAAATAAATTTTCACAAAAAATATTGTATTTATTTCACTTTCATTGATGACGGAAATGAAATTTATTATGGAGTATTGCATATCTTGATTTTAAATGTTTTTTCAACTATGACTTTCTTGCTTAACATTGTTCTAAAGTTTAGAACGTTTAAAGTTTAGAATTAAAACCGTTCAACAGCTACATTTTTCGCACCGAGTCTCTACAACAGTTTATTCTATCTACATACATTGTATAGTGACTCTGCATCACTTCTAACATAAAATATATCTTAATATCTAAAAACATATCTACGCACATCTGCTCATTTTTAATACATGTTTTGGCTTGGGGCGCAGAAAAATTTCTTTGTAATTATGTTAACATATAAGTAAGGTCAACGGTTGCTAAAGTCTGTGCTTCACGTGTTAAATTGCATTCGGAAGTAATTTTTTTTCCTAAAGTTTAGTCTTTAAGAAACTTTTATAAATTTTAATTAATTAAAATACAATTTGAAGTCGACATTAGAGAAAATCTGATTTAATTTATAAAAATATTTTTAGTACATGTACTAAATTTGAATTGACTTTGAAATTGTTTTCACCGAAATCGCATTGTTACATCGAAAACCATGGAGTGGAAACTACCAGTCATACTTAGGTAGTTGTAGCCAAGGGTCCATTTAGTCATAATCCCCAGTGTCGTTTCAACCAAAATAAAAATTGATATAACAATAGAGATTAAACGTCATGATGCTGCTATAACAGCTTCTCTGCAAGTCACTCATAGCACTGGAGTTATTATAGAATATAGATGTTACACAGTTAATTTAAATACGAATTTAAAGATGCAGAACAACTTTGAAGTAAAATAACTCACTGCGTAGTATGGGTGGCTTGCAAAGAAGCTATTGTAGCAGCATTGTGCTTTTTAATCTCTATTGCTATATCCATTTTTATCCACTTAAATTGTTAGAAATAAATAAAACAACACAGAATTATGACTAAATGGACCCTTGGCTACAACTACCTAAGTATGACTGGTAGCTAAAACTCATGGTTTTCGATTTAACAATGCGATTTCCGTGAAAATAATTTCAAAGTCAATGAAAACAGCAGTATTAAATTGCCCCCGAATGTTCTGATCATATTCCATATGACTATAATCGAAGTATCTGCAATACTAGGCGACATATTGACATTTCCCTGTCTCACTTGAGAAGAAGCACCCTGTATAGCAAATCGAGAAAAAATCATTTTTCACGATCGATATTTTATTGCGATATTTTTATTAAATATTTTGTATATTTTTTTAAAAAAATTAAGACAGATTTCAAACCTATTCATATGCTGAAGCTAAATTAAATAACATTAACAATTAGTAAGAATGTTCGATTAACAGTAGCCTGCTCAAGTTATCATAATTGAGAAATAATGAGATTAGCAAATCATTTATCGTTTTATGATCGTTTTTTTTATTAATAACATAAATAAACAATCATTATTATGAAAGCATTCCTAATAACTTAACCATGGTTTTTTTAACCATGCTTACGCTAAAGTCTTTTATACATACCGTACTGAATTTACAACAGGCCTGTATGAATGAGAAAATGACAAAAATAATTTATTTAGTAAACTAAGCTAAGCTGTAATAAAATTAATTTATTTTAGATCAATGTGACAATGTTTAAAACAAAGATGCTGAGCACAACGAAAATTAACTCTACGTCACATTCTATACTCACAAACTGCCAAATATTTATAAGCTACCTAGCGGATAGTCTTTGGATTTTGATTTCGATATTGCTAAATTACTGGATTAATAATAAAAGTGTGCTATTGGTTGACATAAAAAAATCTTTTGAGGCGAAATGATATATATACAATAATAATCGTGACTTTAAAATGTTTGTATAGATAATTAATTTAATTATACTAAATAAACTGTTTTAAGAAAATAATTTATAATTTTCCCTACGATACAACTCAAAAGTTCCAAAATAATGCTCTCGTTTGACCAACTCAATCCTGACACAACAAAATATCATTTATATCACTATATGCTTCACGAAATGAAATTTTTGAAAAGCCTGCTGTTGATATAAAGTTTTGTAACTTTAAAAGAAAAAAATAAATAAACTTCAAGGGTCTTGCAAGCGTGGATATTTTTTGTTACAACACCCCCCTCCTCTTTCCTCTTCCTCACACGTCAGCTCGTGACAAATGCCAAGTCGAGAAAAGTAAGCAAGAAATCTGGATGTGGACAGCTCAAGACTGATGTGTTGACACTTTACTTTTTTATCCACAATCTAATGCGTATCCTGGGAAGAAGATGGTTTCCTTTTATTTTTTTCTTTCGACCAAAACAAACAGCCTGCTGTTCGCTC